>JAFELO010000144.1:546196-576146 GCA_017140195.1 Eumaeus atala
GTGTGTGACCAGCCCATTGCCACTTCAGTGAGCCTATTCGTCTCGTGATATCGGATACTTTAGTTCTCTGCCTTATGACTTCGTTACGAATTCTGTCGGACAGAGAAACACCCAACATAACACGTTCAATAGCACGCAAACTTGCGGTCCAGTCCTAAATTAAGAGGCCACGTTTCAGCCCCGTAGGTCATCACGGGGAGAATGCATTGATTGAAGACTTTTGTCTTCAATCTCGCGGTATAGGCGACATGAGAATGTGATTTGACTAGTCATATCTTTTTCATATTTATAGTTTATTATACAGTAAACTCCGTAAAATACTCATGAATTTGTAGAAAGTTAAAGAACACGTGACTTAATTGGATAAACTGTGATCGTCGTTTTCCTTTCGTGTCCGGAATGCGTCTTCAATTTATCCGAATTTCCTTCCAAGTGACCGTACCCCAGAGACGCCCTTGGGACTAGACGCTCGACTAAATTCCGGGGGTTCAAATGTCCGCGCTTTTAAAGAAAACTAGCCGACCCTTAAGTGTATGGGGTGTGAATTCCTCTTTGAAAAGTTTCACTTTGTCGAAATCTATTAACATGGACGTGTGCGAAATTGTGAAAAAAGACGCGTCTCTGCATAGTATGCAAATCAGCCAGGCGAACTGTACTCAACTGAAGGTGAACCACTGCCTGAATAATGCTAGCGTCGCCGCGTGGTTTCGACGCGGTTACTATTGGTCGTAACGCCACATCATGTAGCCTGTCGCCTTCCTCGATAAATGGACTATTTAACGTAAAAATATTTTGTTCAATTTGGGCCAGCAGTTCCTGAGATTTGCGTGTTTCAACAAACAAACTCTTTATAATATTAGTATAGACCTGTCTATATAAAGCTCTTCCTTTCAGACAATGCACAGCCGAAACAACTGAAGAAGCTGAAATGTGGTATCCACCCAGAAGGGGTGAAAGGGGTATAACACTTATACGGAAGTTTACTCTGTTGAAGGTAGTTTACTCGAGTGAAACTTATAGATTAAGTGAAACAAGGAGGATGATATTAGTCTTTTTCTTTTATTATCTTAAGTAGTAACATTGTAGTAAACTGTTGAACATGAAATTCATCAGCTGCTACTAATTCCAAGACGACCCACATTCGCGTAGCTCAAATGATACCGCCGTACCCGTAGAACGTAGGGTGGAACAGACCCCCTTGTCATAGTCCTCTCCATAAGCTAAACGTTGGCGTCAGCGCCGACGCCATTTTAGCTGCTATCGTGCGCGAGCTGCCCCCGACGCCAGAGTCGGGGGAAGAGGGACCTCTCGGTCTCTCTGGCCATGATAAGAATAGTTAAACTAGCTACGACCAACACACTCATATCGGGATGCACATCTCCCATCTGCGGGAGAGAGGGAGGTCGGTCCCACTTTCGACCCCAAACCCAGTCTCTTCGCCCGAAAAAAGAACTAAAATCCAACGCAAACGCAAATACGTATATCCAGTGCAAGGATGTCATTTAACAAACATACTCATCTTATAAATATGAGAAATAATCTTTTCAGATTGATAATCCAACGGTTATGAGGAGCATAATACCCACTCACAACCCCCAGCCTATAACTCTTTTACAATTATTATGATGGATGACATCCATTGATATCAAGTGGGTATTTTGTACCACGGCCACTTGAGAACCACAATAAGGTATGTCATATCAAAGATGTTCTCACCTTTCTTATGGACCCGATAACTTTATTGTCTAATGAACCGGTGTACGTGCAGCAGTTATAGGGCACATTTTACAAATGGCTACTTCAGTTGCTGTTTAGCTATTTTTGAAGCTCATAAGAGAAGATCTCATAATTTGTTAGACGAGATAACACATATGTGTAAATGGGTAAATGTCATAATAAGCAGTCTCTTTCAGTTTAGGTTTTGAACTAGATTTATACCTTTGTTAAGCTAATTTGTGAGTAAATGTAAAAGCTGATATATTTATAATTGGCATCATCATGATCCGGTCGACGTCCAATGCTGGACACAGACTACGGATATAGTGCGCCGACGAACTCGAAAGCTTTTCTTCCCCGCCAGTCGACGGTTCTGCGCGGAATGTCGCCTGTCCAATATTTGGGTTTAGGGCTTAGTAGTGCTTAAGTACACTAAAGACGGTTAATTAACTTATATGCAAGTATAAAAATAGTGTTTGTAGATATGTAATTAACATTAAACTAGACTACGTATAGACACAATTTTACCACACAATTAAATTTTAGAAAATAAAAACATTTAATCTGTTGAATAGATTTATAATAAAGAAAGCAGATATTTTAGACGAGGATAAGAGTAACCCAAATAACTTTGATCTATATAAACAAAAAATAACAAAATCTGACGTAATTAGACAAAACAAGCACAAATGCCGTAAATCATGATCTCATGTTAAAACAATTAAATGATAATCAGGAAGAGGTAGTGCCATGATGCATAGTAGGAGGGAGCGCAATGCGCAGTGCATGACACTACGTCCTCCTATGCAATGGAATAGGGCCGGCACGACCGGGGAGGTATCTCTCACTCACGTAACACCGCCATAAAGTGACATATTCAGTGTCGCGTTACGCGCGGTTTGTGAGTAGCCGGTGACCCATTTAGGCAACGCATCGGCATTGTAATTATGTGGATGTTCATGGGCGTCGGCAGCCATGAAAAGGCACCGATTTCTCGTTTGCCCCGTGCGATTCTATAAAAAAAAAACGTCTAACAAGATATATTGAAACGCAGCCGCGTAACACTTTACTTATTCCCATGAATTAGCACTTTATTGTACCAATCACCAATAAACACATTTAACCACAACAAAGGAAACCAATGTTTAGACGGTTGACTATTGAAGCGGAAAATACTTAAAAATTCCCATCGGCCTTAAAGACCGACGCAGTAACAACAGGCAGATTATCAACCCCGTCGTTTGAAACGTTAATAGTCGACTGTTAACCCTGTAGGTGACAAAAGACAAGGCGGGGTCGAATAGACGTTCAGCAGTAATCTTTCGCTACCTGGCATAATCTTATCACAATAGTGTCAGCGTGGTTAGTCATTATTTAACACCGAATGCCAGTTTCGCGGTGTTACTGAGGTGTTTATTTGTGTAGCACTACGCCAGTAATAATGTAACATATGATCATTTTGATTCATCCTTTAACTATAATCTCATCCTTATAGTTATAATATTTTTTTTTATTATATAACATGTAAGGTCAAGTCAAATACGTGTCGATCTTTCTAATTATATTTTTTGCTTTCTTTTATAGAAAACTTGAATTGTCGATGGAAAGTAAATTTTCAATACATAGAAAATCTATATATAAAACAAATCCCTAAAACTGTCTGTCTGTATGTGACCTATTTTCTCAATATTCACGGAATGGGTTTTACACAGATAGAGCTATTCTCGAGGACGGTTAAGTGTACAATTTTTTAAGGTAACAATCCGACACCTCATTCACGGGCAAAGCCAGAGTCGTATATATATAAATAAACCGTATAAAGAATGTATTAGCAAATCATCGAGGTTATTCAATTTGTCTAAATACGATAACGTGTAAAATATAACCTGATAAAATTTATGACTTCTTATCTTGTTTCATTAGCACCTACTACTCGCATCTCAAATTAGAATGTCACAAATGTGATGTAAATGTAATTCATAGACGACCTGTCATTTCTGTCATGGCGCTCCCCGGGGGAAACTAATTTTCACCCGGACCAAACTCGATTTGTCCGGGCCACATTAGCAGTTACTACTGTCACGGTTGCATTTCGTACTTTTTACGACTCCGGTTCGATTTCATACATTCCTTCGACTTACTACAATTTCAATTTGCGATATTTTTTAGTTCTCTATCCACTTAGGACTAAGGTTTATTTTGGTTCGGCAATTTGAAGGGCATAGGCCTTTTTATATTCAAGGCGAGTCCAATCAACACTGACCATTTGTCTTGTGTGGTACAAAAGACCTTGGTATCGATGTTTTAGGGTTGAAATTCCAGTTTTGATGTGCGTTTAGCTTTAGAGGGTCAAGGCGTTAGTAGCGTATTGTGGGTTCGATTCCCAGGTGTACGGGGCGTCGGGACACGTACGAGAACTTAAAGACAGCTACTTCTGAGATGAAGGGAGGTTCGTCATAAAAATTGGACGGAACGAAAACATTGGAGTGATCTTAGGAGAATTGGTATTTATGGGACAGAGTGGGCATTAGTGCGGGTTCAAATATTGCCTAAATAAATTACGGGCTTCGGATGAGTGATTGGTGTTTCTAAGATGTAATTCTCTTACCGGACGCATAATATGTTATATAACCTAAATACTTTGATAACGTGAACAAACTCTTGTTAAAGAAAGAAAGAAACATTTATTGAAGATGTAAACATTAATACACTGTTACACATGAGCGCAAGTATAAAATATTGTTTAGTAAAAGATATGACATTGGTATTTACTGCACAAAACATAAAACAGCAAGACAATGGGCACATTTATTAGTATGTACGTGACCTTATAAGAAGATAACCATCAAGACTAAAAATAAAAAAATAAGAACAATTAAATTTAGTTAAAATTAAAGTAGAAAAAAAATAAAAACAAAATATATTCGCGCCGATTGATGCACAACAGTGCACACAATGTCGATCCCCAAAAGGTGACCAGCAAGAGAGAATTAGTGGCATGCCGCATTGCAGCCGTATTAGCCCAGCACGACCAGTAAGGCACTTCTCGCTCACATGACACCCGAGTAAAGTAAGAGCTATGCTGTCCCGTTTCGCGTGATTTGCGTTTATCCGGTGGCCCACTGGAGCTGGAAAGGAAGTCAATGTGTATGGGCGACGGCAGTAGTCAAAAGACTCCAATGCTAGTTTGCCCCAACATACTATTCGAAGGGTATCACATATCCTCGATCCTTCCGGCTCTCCCAAGCCTGATCGACAGCATGAGGCACATATTTCCTATAAACCATAAAAGTCATAAAACCGACCCCAAACAAAATATTGGTGTTTAATTCGCGAACGGCCAGACATTAGGTAATAGCCGCGGGGGCTCAACCCTCGGCCACTGTAAAGTTATTTTAAACAATTTAATGCCGTACGGTCCATCTGACCCTCGAGGAACATTAAATCAGGCTCAGGTCCGGTTCTAACCGGTTATCCGGGAAATTTGATTTTATCTCTTATAGGATTTTCTTTATTTTTAAGACTTACTGCTCCCTAAACCCTAGTTACAGATAACATTGTATTGGTATGATTCAAAATCCAGCGTGTAATTTGAATTTTGATAAAAAGATGTCTTTAACGGTAATACATTTTTTATAACATGATGGGGAAAACGAGCAATCGGAGCCTTTTGATGACTACCGACGCACATGTCGGTAATTTAAAAAATCATCAATGTCTAATTAAAAAATAATAAATAATACATTCGCATGAGTGTTATTCAGATCCGTTGCCCTTCTATCAGCCCCCCCCCAAAGGGCCACCGGCTACTCACATAGCGCACGAAACGCGACAGCGACGCTGTCACATTACGCCGTTATCGAGTGATCGAGAGGTATTTCCCCGGTCGTGCCGGCCGGATTCCGTGGCATAGGAGGACCATGCATGGCAGTACCACCTCCTATGCAGCATGGCACTACCTCTTCCTACAAATACATAAGAATACAATAGGATCGAGCTTCTTAATATTTCATTGAAGTAATAGTATGACATCTGTTTCACATAGTACCTGGCCCGGCAGATGTTGTCCTACCCGGATGCCATAACAAATCCACATCATATCGATAGCAGCCAGATCCAATAAAGTTTTCAAATCATACAAAAACCATGAAAATTCGCATTCAAATTAGTAGATTATTTTTTTTAAATTTACATATCATAAGAATAATAAAAAAAAACCTATCTTTGTTTTATATAATACTAAAGTATACATACGCAGTTTATAGTAGTAAAATTATTATTACAATCCTGTGCTAACACTCCAATAAATAAATATATTTATATGCCTTTTCCACAAATAATTTATTTCATTTGTACGTTCACGACCTGATGATAAGTCAAAACCGGTAGTAAATGTAAAGTGAAAAATTAATTATTCGTGAAAAAAGGATGTGAATTTATTTATTTATTCAAGTGTTAACATGAATTTTCATCAGGAAGTGGCAATACATTCAATCAACTATACTATGTTCACATACTAAAATTAATCGATATCGATTTACACTAAATTGTACATACTCTAGAATAATTATAATTATGTGTGACAACAACAATAAAACATGGTCTAAAACTGTGGCTCAGTACCAGTAGTGAGATGACATCTGATCTGTTATTATTGTGTATAGTAAAAGTGTAAAGTGTGTATTTCTGTGTGTTTGGTAGCATGTTCAACAAATTTGCATATAATTTATCATTGTAAAAATACACCTTCGCAAGCCATTATTGAGATTAAAAAGAAGCGGAACGCAAAAAGAATTGTCGCTGACTTTTACGATGCAGAAGAAAATTACATTGACAATGGTGGAAAACGTCGCCTTTTCGGAATGACCTTACTCAGGTGACAATAAAGTGTGTCCTCTGGGGCAAGGTGTAATCGGGCTCACTCGTAAAGTAACCCATCACAGACACGCTGACTCAGCACCTCGGGTTTAACGCTCCTATAAAGTCACCAACTTTATGTGTATTGTAATTATACGGACATCTTGGCAGACTTGTTTTTGCATTACGAATCATTTGCCTATAACCCTACTCTTATATCTCCTGTAAGAATTCGATTCGGTTTCGATATGTGAGTTGCCAATGGTCCATCTTGTGGAAGGAATCTTACTGATTTTTCATATCCATAACAATAACTACGAATATCCACCGGACCGAAAGTCTGATGCGGCAACCATTTGACTAGCCGTCTAGACAAGACTGCTATTTAAAATTGAAAAATCCCACTTTTCTGATCCGAACCCGAGACTCGAACCCGTGACCTCAGGATCTGTTAACCATGGTTGCCAATAGTCCATGAGGCAGATATTAGCAATTACAATTTGTCTAATTTAATACACCAGTACCTATCATATGTTTGTTTAGATCGTGAAGATATGTAAGTTCCACTTAATTATGTTAAATAATAGCCAGGACTTGAATAATTAACTTTACTTCTATGACTCTAAAGTTAATTATTCAAATCTAGATAAAGGTTTATATTACTTGGAATGTGAATACTAAGTTGTGTTAAATTAATGAGTAGTTCGTCCCTCGTTTTTTGTTGACGCAGGGGAATCCATTTACGCATGATATCTAAGGGTCCCTAGATCATATGTTGGACTAGCCACTCGGGGGTGCAATATTGACTAAAATCCATCCGCTATAATTGGAGGGTTCCCGATCAGCAAGCAACAGGATGCCTCCTGCGGCAGGCTGGCCTCAATGTCAGACTTCTCGTGGACTGTCCGGCTGCCTTTGAACAGTCACCACGACGTCGTCTCCATACGACTCGAAGGAATGCTAAAATGTGATTTTGGCGTTATCCGATTGGTTTGAATGTGTATTACATAAGTAATAATGACGGTACATAACATAAAAAGTAATAATTCTAGGTGGATATGCATTGATTTACAAAAATACAAGATACACGTTTTCATAATGAACTGCCATTCTAAAGCATCAGATGTTGTATATAAACATATTTTTTGCAAAGTCACGCGCATGATTTTAAGTCGTTTTTACAAAGCAAATTCTGTTTGTATGAAGTGCATAATTGTAACAATCCTTTTTTTACAAAGCCAACATTGTGCGCACGTGTTTAAGTTGTTTTTACAAAGTGCATAATTTCAGAGTTGCATATATTTTATACGTATCTTGGTATTTTTGTATATCTAAAATTAATGTCTACAAATATTATACATCTAAGTTTATCTGTATGTTTGACAACCTACACGCAAAAACTGTTGAATGGATTTTGATGAAATTTGACACGGACGTAGAGTTGGAATTACACAAAAAATAATTTTTATCTCGTCGAAATAAATGAGTATCTTGGGATAAATTTCACGTAGGTGAGGACGTGAGTTACCTACGAGTAGAACAATGAGGCGAGAATATTTGTAGCCGGCGGCTCATTGGGAGAGGTGAAAAGGAGGGCAGCGTGTCGGCATAGTAATCATGAGCGTCGGTAATCGTTTCAGTAGGCTCCGATTTATTGCTTGTCACCCCAATCTATTTTATACAATAGGAGGGAACTTACCCACCTCCATCCATGCTCCTACCCATCTCTCAATATACAGAGTGAATCATGGGAGATGTACGGGAGTTTGCTCACCGGCTCTGTTCCCCAACGTGCAATTCTTGACTCCATCATTTAAGTGCCCTCTCGTTATTTCACGCTCAACTTTCTTGGGGTCAGGCCCCAGATCACAAATAAAGAAGTTGTCATTGCCCTCGTCAGTCCTGATTATCTCGATGCAGCTATGTCGTTACCTATCCTTCCTCTTCGCGTTCCATGTATGCGCAAATGTTTCATTCGCTTACATTGCCTAAAGCTCTGTTCGTTGCGACCAAATCCTGGAGATAGACTGGGCCCACTGTCTTCCGTTCGATGCCGTCCGCAAGATGTTCCGCTCGTTTTTGTATAAGTCACATTCCCACAAGGACATGATGGCAGGTCACTGCACCCGTGCCCTGTTAGTACCTGTGAAATAACGTACTCAGGTTCCACCCATTGATATGCTAGACGCGTTGTAACTTCTGGAAAGAAACAGTACAGCTCCCTCCCGTCCGCACAATCCAGTCCTTAAAGTTGCAGTGCTTCTTCTACTGACTATTCTTCTATGGTATCTCAGTGTGCGTACGGCCGTAGCCACTGTACGGTGATACACACACAGAAACCCAGTGCCACTTAAAAATAATAAAGCGCTTACAATTTTAAAACGATATTCATGACAGACTAATAAAGGAGACTCATTAGCGACTCCGCCCATGGGAGGAAAGTGTCGGCCGGGGAGGAGCGGGGAGGAGCGCCCACAGGATACACCCACCCGCTTATGTTAAATGTTATACTCATTTCAACACATAAAAATGAGTTATAAACGTGAGAAGTGGGGAGATTTTTTTATAGTACAAAGGGGCAAACGAAGAGATGTAACTTTTAGATGACTACAGTCGCCCATAGACATCCGCACAATTGTAACGCAGGTGCGTTCCCACCAAGTGGTCACCGGGAACCTCCAGACGATACGAAACTCGACAGCGTAATACTTCGCGTCAGTGTCATGTGAGCGTGACGTACCTCCCCGGCCGAGCACGCTCAATTCGGCTGCAATGCAGTATGGCACTGGCTCTAACCAAATACAACGGATCCATGAATATCCATCATACAGTAGATACTACACAGAAAAAGTTGTTGTAACTAAAACTAAGAATGTTCCGATTATAAAATGATATATCTTAGGCTGAAATTTGTATAACGCACTTAGTCTAACCTCTGATTTTACTCAACACGGTTCTAAATACGGCAGAGCTCGGCAAAATCTACAGTTTCAAATTTAGCTTCTACTAAGTCTACGCTCAGACCAATACTTTGACGTTTGACGTTTTATGCACACCCGAAATGTGCTTCTTCCTAATAGGAAGTAACTATAGGCTTGCGTGCCATCTATCCGAAAGGTCTGGTTATTATTTCCCATAAGTTTCCGATAGATGGCACTCAAGTATTTAATAACAAACATGAAAATATATTTTAATTTAATTAACATATTGTATATAACATATGTTTATTTTTCATTATGTTAATTTTAAGTTAAAAAGGATGGAAAGTAATTAAACAACTACGCGTAAATTGTAATGAAAGAAAATTTACACTTTGAAAATAATGCGGTAAAATTATAACGTTCTTTCGCATAGAAACCGATTGTAGACATTAGTTTGGACTACTATATTACCAGCGGACATTTTTGTGTCTTCAGATTTAGGGAGACGATAGGGGGACAGACCCCCTCTTTTCCCGCATATGGGAAGAGATTATACGGAGGAGACGGTCCCCCTACCCACACTAGTGGGACGGCGCACGCAAAATGGCGTTTACTTTGCGGTGACGTGGATGAGGAAGTCATCAATAACTTAAACTTACTATATACTAGGCTTGAGCGCAGACAAGTTAAGCAGTAATGACTATAAATATGAAATTTGTTCTAGCTCGTTAGTTAAGTCAGAGATAACTCTAAGCTCCCTTTATAGATTTCAGCCTTAGAGATGTTATAATATTGCTTTCCTAGAATAAATATGTAGGATACATAATTATAATATGATATGACTATAAAGTATAATGATGGTCTAATAATTTCCGTGAATTATGATGAATTGTGTCAATCGTAGCTGAATGCACCGATATTGTATAATGTGTCGCAGTTGGATTGTACCGTCGTATTACATTAAGACTAGCCTTTTTAAAAAAAGAGGTACGTTTTGTATTGCAGCTGTCTATCGGGTTTTTTTAGGCATTGCATTTGTTATAACATTTCACTGGACCATTGAAGACTTTGTTGTCTTCTAGTTTCGGCAGACGATAGAAGGACAGTCTCCCGTCTTTTCCCGCAAGGTCTGTCGGAATATTTCTTCTGTGCCCTTGAATTCCTTGTTTTTGGAACAGTTCAATGTCACTTTAAAGTCATTGGTCATAGATATATAGGAATCAGTGCCATGCTGAATTGCATCTGAATTGGGCCGGCATCACCGGGGACTTCTCACTCATATGATACCGCCGTAAAGTGGCATTGCTATCACGTTTCGTACGGCTTACGAGTGTCCAATGGCCCATTTGAGGGTAGGAGGAAAGGAGGGCATGCTCTCTGCATGTCGATTGTGTAGATGTTAATGGGCGTCGTTAGTCGTCAATAGGGTCCGTATTTCTCGTTTTCGCTTTACTACTAAAAACGATATAAGTGTTATAAAGAATTATTTCCTATCTATCTTATCTAACAAAATATTCCCTTTACAGCATCCTCGAACTACGGAAGGAGAAGAGCAGAGACGCGGCGAGATCTCGCAGGGGGAAAGAGAACTACGAGTTCTACGAGCTGGCCAAGATGCTTCCACTGCCAGCCGCCATCACCAGCCAGCTGGACAAGGCGTCCATCATCAGGCTAACCATCAGCTACCTCAAGCTACGGGACTTCTCTGGCCACGGAGATCCCCCGTGGAGCCGCGACTCGCCGCCTTCTAGCAAAACTTTAAAAGGTAAGGTTCTAGAGAGTTTTGAGATATTTTATGTATCATATTAACTGCATGGCTACAGTTTTTATGCGGGGAAACGCTTCTACGCCCCCTCTCCGGCCCCGGGTGGGGCACATTATAGTGACGAATAGCCAGAATTGCCATGAGTGCCATCTTTATGCCTCGAAAATATAAATCATCAGGAAACCTGGAAGACTAACCTATCTCCCATGGAACCAACTCCATCTCAACAGGTAGGTGGCCTCGCACCACAGGACAACCCCACTAACTTGTGGACAGTAAAATAGGGTGAGGTTCCCATCCTCGCCCCTTGCCCCGTGCACAAAAGCACCTGCTCCTCCTGCTAAGAGATGTGTCCATGTTAGTTTATATAAGAGGACAAACGTCAGATTCAGATCACTGTATCACTTTCTTAAGTGTGACACAATCAATCTGTTACAGAATTAGCTCTGTAACACTAATAACGTTTCTGTTTGCATCCTTTTAAATCCGTTCCTACAGTTTTTTTTTCCAAATGACCAGCGATATACAATTTGTGTTCCAAATGACCAGCGATATAAAATTTGTGTTCCAAATGACCAGCGATATACAATTTGTGTTCCAAATGACCAGCGATATACAATTTGTGTTCCAAATGACCAGCGATATACAATTTGTGTTCCAAATGACCAGCGATATACAGTACTTAATCTATACTCATTGACTCCCAGTGATAGGCAACATGCATCATAGTTTTACAATATGTATAATAAATAATGCAGTAAAAAAGTGTGTCTGTACACGAAATGTTTAAAAACAATTGACTGTTAATTTTAATTAAGAATTATTATAGGTTTTTTTTATTGAAAACAATTCTGTTTGAATGTTTTTCTGTTTGTATACGCTAGTCTCCGGAAACTATAGACGGATTGGAATGAAAATTATTCTGTTGTATAGGATATGCAATCGTGGGCAGCATGTACGGTGTAATAGAACGCGAACGAACTCGCTGGCAGCAGCTTGTCTTACATAACCGTACAGATTATAGGCAGTACTCAATTGCGTTAACCTTTACACCAAACCCTCGAACTCCCCGTTCCACCACCGCGAGGTTTTAACATATAATTTACTAACGGACAAGGCCGGAGCGGTTCGCTAGTGTATTAATATTCCCATCCGAACACATCTTAAAACAGAGTTGCGAAAATCCGCCTACATTTGGCGCATTACCTAATCGGCGGACTTTCGTGGAAAAAATATACAGACGACCATTTCCTCCTTTTTCGAAGTCGGTTGAAACATCTGTAAAATTTAAGAAGCATTTAAATAAGAAGAAACATTAATAATTTGTTTTACTTTATAAAGGGACATGCATAATAGTGCAATATTGTAGAGGACTCCCCTAGACAGCCCCCTGGAGCCCTCTGGAGCTATGCAAAATGAATGAGTGGCTTTAAAATAACTGTAGAGGGTCCATAAATGTGATTTGCCTTCGTCATTGTCGCGCTAACCGGGTTACACAGACAGACACCTAAACAAATAATTTCATTATATCTATAGACCATTTTGTTTAGGAAAATATGAATAGTATATAATTATTAAATATAATGATGAATTTGAATTATTAAATATAATGATGAAATGATGAAGTATTTTTTTTATATAGAATAGGGGAGTAAACGAGCCTTCTTACGACTACCGATGCCCATGAACATCCACATAATGTCTATGCCAAATCGTCGCCCTCCTTCACCCACGCCCTGGGGCTCACCGGATACTTACAATCAGCACGAAAGCGTCACTGAAGGTGTCACTTTACGGCGGTATTATGTGAGCGAGAGGTACCTCCCTCCTTGTGCCGGCCTAATTCCCTTGCAATGGAATTGTATTGCAGCATGGCGCTAACACTTACAAAAATGTAATGTGAAAATCCTCATACACACTCCACAGTTTGAAGAGTCTCTGATTGGTGGATACGACACATAGACGTCATAAGGCAGACAACTAAAGTATCCGATATCACGCGACGAATAAGCTCGCTGAAGTGGCAATGGGCTGACCACACACTCAGAGGAACAGATAGCAGATGGGTGTTGACGACGTGTTGGTCGAAGATTCATCAGGTGGAAAGACGATCCCCGTGCAGTAGCCGGTCCGGGATGGATGCGAGTAACAGGAGATCGGTCTACTTGGCGTCTATTGAACGAGGCCTATATATTTTTTTTTTTGAGGTCCACCTGTATTACTCCGTGTAAGGGTGTTGATGTGTGTTGGGTGTGTATAAGGGTGTTACAACTACATAACGGATTTAGACGGAATTTGACAGAATTCATTTGAATTGGGAACAACATAAATGTTACTGTATCGAAATAAATGTTGTCCGCTAAGGATAGATTTTATGCGATTGAAAGCGCGGGTTAGAGCCAATAATTAAACGATTAGACTACTTCATAAAAAAGCCCTTTAATCAGTGTTATAAAATCCTAAAGTCTGCTGCTAAACTGCAAATTCTGAAGGACTTGAGTTCAAAGTATAATAAGTAATGACTCGGATCTTCAAAAGTAGCTTTACTCTTATTTAATTAGACTCCAAGAATTGAGTTTCATACAACTCTAGCAATAATTATTAATGATATGCCTGGTGTTATTGATGTAACATTTTAAACAGATTCATACGTTTTCTTCATATCTAAATAATCTCAAACCTAACTCACGTATGTAATAACCCTCTTTATAAACACAGCATTGTTTTGCTAAGAAGCAATAAAATATTGGGGATTTTTTTAACACTACACACGGGCGTGGGGTAAATCAGTCCCATTGACAAACGAAGCGCGCAAGCAAATAAAGACGCATTGGGGACGCTGATTCACCGCAATACTTCAAATAAATTACCTATACGCTGGCAGATACGGCCTTTGTTTTATTGTAGACAAAAAATGACGCATGTCGTTTTAACATTATCCTGATTTGATCAACTTCGACGTAGAACTATATTATACTCAAGAACGTTAATACATTTTTGTTATGATCTTACAATAATAATATGACGTAATGTATACCTGCAATAAAGAACTTTGATACATTGTTTTTATTAATACAGCTCTCAAAGTAATACATACAGCATTTTTGATAGCCCGTTATTTTATTTTGTTATCTATATTTGATATTATGTTCTTTCAAGAAATAAATAAGAAAATGGGAAGAAGATAGGAGATATTCAGGAATAGAAGGAGGTAGTACCATGTATGGTGCACGACACTACATCCATGCAACGGAATTGGGCCGGGGCCGAGAAGGTACCTCTCGCTCATTTGATACCGGCGTAATGTGACAGCGTCTCTGTCGTATTTAGTGCGGCTCGTGAGTAGCCGGTGGCTCATTGGCAAAGAGGCAAAATTTTACACTTGCAGTTGACGCCATGGACAAATTGTAAGTATTTAAAGTTACTACAGGCTACAAAAGCGTCATGACGCGTATTAAAAATGACGTGCGCGCAGGTTGGTAGGTATTGAATACGTGTTTTGTACAAATTTGTGCCTTAATTATATGACGTTTTAGTATCGTTTACCACACAGTATCCAGGCGCCCGTGGCGACTCATTCTAGGTTTACCAAATATACTGCTGTACTCTATTTAATCTTTGCTGAATACACTGTTCAGTGGTTCGAGATAGAGATATTAGATATATCTTGTACGTATGACTCAAAACTATGGTCTTGTATTTACGTGCCTAATTTGTTTTTAAAAATATTTTGCTTAGTAAAATCTTAAACTTTTTTTAAATGAAAGTCTTAGACAGAATTGGCTCATGTGAAGCCTTACTTTAGGATAAAATAATGGAGACAGCTGTATATTCTTTTAACGGACAGGGCCCACCACATTTTCCCACCGCTCTTCCTCCTGTATCTACAAGATCGACAGCGGCCACCACTTGTGACCCTTTGATATGATCGCAGGGAGCCCGAGGGAATGCTTAAGACTGCCTCGGGACTCGCAACGAATTTAATCAGAAGAAAATAGGAAAGGTGGGACTTCCCATAGTTTCACGGAGCATTTGTTCCCAGCTATACGAATATATTTATAACGTCATGTATCCACTCAAAAATTCTAGGTTGTTTAGTAAGTTAGGCTATTTCTATCAAGCGCTAGAAAACCGACTTCATGTGCACCTATGGAAAATTGCATGCAACACTGTGCATTGGCTGTGTTATCATGGGATGAGCAACATGCCATATTCTGAATACGTGGTGTTACTAAACTCTTTATCCATTTAATATTTTGTGCAAAATTCAAATAATACTCCTTTTTTTTAAGTTAATTACGTAAAATGACGACATGTGCACATTTTAACGCAGGCCTCAAATTCGTAACAAGTGTACCAACAGGACGCCCCCAACAAATCCAATTTTGGCCCCTAATTCGCTTAATGCGACCGCGGAGCGAATCACTACGTATGCCACTGTCATTTTAACTCAATTCTCCAACAAGCCGCGCACCTAGTCTATAGTGTAAAATAAAAATATATTCGACAATAAAACACGGGCGTTTAGGGTGTCAAAATTGTCTTAGTATACATGCCCCCCCCCCATGTATACTAAGACAATTAGGGGGGGTTAGAAAGTTTCATATCCCGTGCACGGTAAAAACACAATGAACAATTTTTTAAATAACGTCTATAAAAATATTTACATTATATACGTAAATGTTTACAGACAATTTTCTTGCGACAGTTCCTTTACGGTTTAAGTAGAAGGATTTTTATTTAGATGGTATTATGTTTTATGTCTTCCTAGACGAACTGACTTCTTGTTTAAATTTTTCATTTTCAACAAAAGAGTAACTTTCATTTTTATTTTTTATAAATACGTCTATAATCCTAATACAACGAGCTATTAATACAAAATAGTAAAAAATACCATAACAGCCTAGTATAAACTACACGGCCGTTGGAAAGGTGTAAAATACTTTTCAGCACTTCACAAAAAAAGGCAGCGCTTAAACTTAATTCACAAGATTGTTATGGCAGTATAGAGTTAATATTAAAAGGGCCTTTGAAAACCACATATAAATAATACTTTAAGACCGTTGAGAACTAAAAAAGAAATATTTTAACCCTAAAGCACAAGGCCCTCTTAATAACTACATTCACATAGCTAAGTGTCTTTATAAGTATATTGAACATTTTTGTTTTGTAATAGTCTTTATAACATAAACACGCTTGAGTTACGTTTTAGAATTCCGTAGATAAGGAAAAAACGGAATCCTATTAATAAGACCCCGATGTCTGTCTGTCCGTCTGTCACCAGGCTATATCCCATGAACCGTGATAGCTAGAGAGATAAAGTTTTCGCAGATGAGGTATTTCTATTGCTATAGCATCAAGTCCTAAACACTTAAATAAAAATATTTTTTAAGGGGTTCCCATACAAGAAATGTGTTTTTTTTTATTGTAGGAAACCCTTCTTACACACGACTCCGAATATTTTAAATATGTATGTTTGAATTTTTATGGTATAAAAATTCAATTACATTATGGGTATTGTAAACTTGTAAGAGACACCACTAATACGCCTAATTATTCAGTGCGTACCCCTCTGTGACAATACGCGGTGAATTGGTAGAAAATTTTTAATCTAATCAATTAACAATCAGCGCAAACGATACACCGCTTGTTAGTGCTGCTTATTTGGCGAACGTGACTTGGTTGGCTTATTCAAATCACACGGGGTTCAAAATTTTGTCTGTCATTTAATTACTACTGTCTTGGTTTACGTTTAAACTTGTTACGCTAATTTGCGGATTGTGATGTCACTGATGAATTTGTTTATGAAATCTTTTTTCAGATGATTATGGATTCCAAAGAGATTGAGTTATAGCCACAGGTTGTATTTTTTGGGGATAGCGAAATAGGAAAGCATGTCGTGGTTTCTTGAAATTGGAAAAAAAATGTATATTTTATGGATATGTTTTTTTTAATTTATTAAAATTATTTGGAAATACTAAAGAAATAAAATAATAAAAGTAATATCTGGAATTGCATATGTATTATTAGAATGAATTTGCCTTTTTTTTTTTTAATGAATGAGCCAATTAAAAATACATGAGCATATTTATAACCATTATGATCATGGTAATACGAAAGTCGAGAAATCACAAAGTTGATAAGGTAATATATCATGATACAATATCACGCAGATAAATTCGACAAATTAACTCGGAGCAAACACATGTTTTGTTCCCCATATTGCCTCGCACTTTTGATTTATCGCCGTAGGGTCCGCGCCTCCGTGTTAACCTGTCTTGGATTCCTTGTTAAATATTTTACGAGATATATATTTTTATTTTGGAATAAGATCATCTTAAAGAAACGGAGATGTAATTTTTTTTCCTTTCACATATTATGAGACGTATAATTTTTATTAAAAATTCTAAATATTTGTCATAGAAAAAAATGTACCAAAATAAAATTTTGAAATCATACACTAACAAGTATAGCGGGGAATACAAATAAGCAACTTAATTGATTTTGATGTTATTTCGTCAAAAGTAAAAGTTCCTTAACAGTTATTTCCCATGTGTAATCATCATATACAATTATAATACGCGATAGTTACACACGTATTTAAAGTCTGACTAATAATGTGTTTTACTGCGACATATTATCTGTCAATGTGAAAACGAAAGAAAAGCTGCCCGGCCATAATTCTGGCGTTCCTTAATACGGGCTATCGTAAATCATTGTACGGCACATCTGCCAACGAAATAGAAAAATAACAATAAATAAGGGAAAACGCTCTCAGGACAGAAAACACGAAATATTAGTCCACCTAAACGCTTTATATCATCTTGGACGTGTGAATTATGTAATTTTAACCGTCTCTAACTTTATCCGTTATGTTATTTACCATAGAACACTGTGTGTTGTTTAATGTCGTTTATTTTTATATATTTTATCGTAATAATTATTGTAATATAAATAGGCTCTGTGCCAATTATATCAGTTATTAATAATTGTGCATGTTTAAACGCAATCCAATTAACTCTTATATATAATAAAATATTTAAAAATATCATTTTCATAAATTATTCATTTAAACCTTCCTCAGGTACCGCCCTATCTATGGTTGTAAACCTCATAAAATCCGTTTACAAAATTTTCAGAAAGTCGATAACATAGAGGGTCTGCCTCTGAGAGGAGACAGCTTTTGGGGACTTATATGGATAAAACATTCCGCGTGAGATTGATTAATTGTTACCGCTGCCATTCAGACATATTCTTTCGCTTAATTGAACTCCCCCCGGTCATGATCCTCTCGGGATACATTTCTCCCATCTGCGGGAGAGCGTGGGGTCGGTCGCTCTTTCTACCAAAGACCTAATCTCGTCGCCCTAAGAGCACTCACAGCAGTCCGATGAAGCTGTGTTGGGATTCTCTTTACTTCCACAGCATAAGCCCGAGAAAATAAAGCTTAGTTAAAGATCAGATCTAAGATTATCGGAGCTGTGAGTTGGTCACTCGTTGAACACTGCCTAAATCTAGAAATGCGGTTTGTGAGTAGCCAGTGGCTCATTGGGGGGGAAGGAGGCAACGCATCGGCATAATAATTATGAGGATATTCATGGGCGTCGGTAGTCGTAAAAAGGCTCTGATTGCATGTTTGCCCCTATTCTATAAAAAAAAAATATATTGCTAGTTGGAAGAATTTTGCAATATTAGATACCTTGTGATTTTTTAGTCAGACGTAGTACCATGCTGCATTAGCGCCGAATTGGCCCGGCACGTGGAGGTACCTCTCGATCACATGATACCGCCATAAAATTATTGTAATAGCTGGTGGCCCATTAGAGTGTATCATTAGCATAATAAAAATGCTACATTAATATTTAGTTTTTTGATAAAAACACAATTTCAGCAATTATCTGAACAGAGAGGGATTTAAGACCGTTTCATTTGAAACGAGAAAAATAATGAAAAGAAAGAGAAAGATAAAAATATATCCGAGTGTATGCAAGGGCGCATAAAAACTATTATTTTCAATGTACAGTCGCCCCGCCTGTGCCGCAGGATCGTCTCCCTACGTTCTATGTTGACCGTACGTGGTCGGAATACTGCAGCACCTTCCGGGGTTTTGCAGCTATTTTTATTTGGCATCGATCGGTCGATGGGACCCCGCAGCGCGCTGAAGGGTTATCAGCTGTGTAATTGTCAAGTTACAATTCATTATGGCGTCGATTGTTAACCGTCAGCGCATGCTGAGATTCATTCAGCTTTTAATGTTTTTTATATCATCAATGTAACAATCGGGCCGTTTTGTGAAACCATCCACTAACATCTATCTTTACATGCAATGCTCTCCAAACCTTTATTTCGCCATTTGACTGTCTACTAGTTTCTTATTATTACCAACTGTCGAAATAATTAAATCTAATGTGATAAAGCTGAAAAGCTTTTCTGTTTGTTTGAACGGGATGTCTCTAGAACTGCAAGTCAGATTTGAGATATTCGAATTGCGTTTGATATCTACATTCATGAGGATGGTTATAGGCTATATGCGAAGACGCCATGACCAATAGGACCGGAGTTATTAAAAGAACCACGCAATACGTGAAAATAATTTTATTGCCGTGTCTAAAGTGGTAAATTGGTCGAAATTCCCCAATGAATCGATACACTTCATCTGAAGAGTTCAACCACAAAGGGCGGTAATTCTTCATTAGACACCCCCAGTTCCGGTCAAGACGCCCAGGGGGCTCGCAATCAACGGCAACTAATATTATTTTTGGGGGTCAACGCTTTCCGAATTTCTTCATACACTTCATAACTGTTTATTCGGTGTTTTCCATTCTTACATATAAAGGTATTTTATGTGATTGTTTTCATAGGGACAAAGGAGCAGACGTTCTTTTGATAACTATCGCAAATAATTGTTATGTAGACGCATTACTCTCTTTTCTATTTCCATCCAATAGGCCACAGGAAATCTTGTGATTGGATCGCACGAACCCACGACCCAATTCGGCTGCAATCCGACATGACACTACCACTTACTAACTCACTACATCCCCGTGAAGGTGTCGTCTCTGTTTCTGTGACAAATTCAATTAACTGTTAATTTTGAACAAAATGATCACGTTCGAAAAAAAAGTACCTTCACACCTGTTATCTTCGAAGAGCTAGGCAGAGGTGTGGTAGTACATTCACAACTCGTAAATTCAGTAGATATACTAGAACGAGCTAGTTACAAAAGATAACGTTAAGGCTAAGAACTCACTGAGTGATTTTGTCTCGCTCCTGCTGCGGTGGCGCTTTGCGATTTTATTTCAGAAGTCACAAGACGGCTAATGATCAGTTGAAGTCCAGACCGCCAAACGGTTGCGGAGCGCGTGGGAAAGAACAGAACAGAAACCGCCGGGGCTGCGACTAATCGCCGAATACAAACGCACACACCGCGTGCGAAAAGCGCTCCGTGAAATGTTTTTTTTATACTATAGGGGTCAAACGTGGCATGATAGCCTTTCTACGACTACCACGAATACTGCCGATGAATATTTGCATATTGAAATTGCGCTACAGTGCAGCATGGCACTACCTGTTACTAAGAAACTACGGGACCGCAACCGCGGCAATCGCGTCTTATAACCGAACCGCCTAGCCTTCATCATGATAATTATCAGCCCTTATCGGTTCATTCCAGCAGAGAGGAACCAGCGTTCCTCTCTGCTGGAGGCCTCTCTCAATGAACGCCAAGACGACCGATCTCCTGTCATTCGCATCCATCCCGGACCGGCAACTTTCCACCTGGTGAACGGTCGCCCAACACTTCGTTTTCCTAAACTCAGCCTCCAATCCAGAACCTTACTGGCTAAAATAAAAAAGAAACTAAACTACCTTACTAAAATATCCGATATCACGCGACGAATAGGATTGCTAAAGTGACAATGGGCTGGTCACACACTCAGAAGAGCAGATGGCAGATGGGCTTAGACTTAGCCATACAAAATGTCACCGAAATATCTTCAACGTCTGCAATCATGATTTGTGCACTTGGTGAAAAGAACTGACACACGTGAGGTTGACTTTTCAAGGAAATTTTGCACTTGTTTTAAACAGAATTTGCATCGGCTTTGCAAAAAAATATATTTATGTACAACCACGGATGCTTTACAATGACAGCTCAGTATGAAATCGTACATCTTGTGTTTTTTTATAACTCAACTATATGCGTACCTACATCATGAACCTGATTGGCGTAGTGTCTTTACTATAAGCTGTCCTGTTTTTGCTAAAACATGCTGATTTTTGTTAGCAGTGTGCTTTCCATCTACTGTCGCTTATAATCTTACTGTTTGTATTCCTCAATTCGCTATTCACATTGTGTATACATTTATAATCTTATATACAAAACTCTCGTGTCACAATGTTAGTTAAATTACTCCTCCGTAACGGCTTATACCTATTTCATTTAAATAAAATGGAACGAGCCTACGTTTCTTCAAGTGCACGGTGCTATTTTTACGATACTGATATCTAAACAACCGTTTATCCATATCTGTCTGTCTATTATTCTGTTTCTATGGAAAATCTCTGGGATGGACTGATTTTAGTGGAACTGGAGACTGATGGACACTAATGGTTATAGTGAAGCATATAAAGTAACGTTCAATTTCTAAAACTAGCAATCCGGTTACTCACAGGCAAAACCGGAGCGGATAATCAGTGCCAAATAAGTACATTCTTAAGAGGTAGTGCCTTGCTGCATGGTAGCGGAATTTGGCCGGCACGACCGGGGAGGTATCTCTCGCTCACATGATACCAGCTTAAAGTGACATTTTCGGTGTCGCGTTATGTGCGGTTATGAGTAGCCGGTGGCCAATTGGGTGAAGGGAGGTGAAAAGGAGGGCAACGCAACGCCATAGTACTTATGCTAAAGCTCATGGGCATCGGCATTCGTAAAAAGGCTCCGATTTCTCGCTTGTACGGTGTTAATAAAATACGATTTCTTAAGCACACTTTTGTTTTGCTGACCCTCCCATATTAGGAGGCTTATTTAATTTCGCCCTGAGAGCTCCCCCGGTCAGTGTTGGCAGTACCGCGTGCAAATATACAAATAAAACTAAATTATTGCTTCCTCTGCCCAAGCGCCAAACACAAGTGAGTCCTGCGTCGATATATTCTACAGATATCGAGGGGGATTTGGTTTTTTTTTTATAGGGGGACAAACGAGAATTCAGATTCTTTTTATGAATACCGACGCCCGTAAACATAGTTATGCAAATGCGTAGATGCCATTTTTAATAATACGGCACGATAAGCGAAATTAAAAAAAAAAAGAAATATCAGAAAGTGATGATATCGTAACGTATCTGCGTAACAATCATGTGAATCAAAAATGCGGGCATCGGTAGTCATCAAACATGTCGATTTCTTGTTTGTCCCCGTATGCTGCAAAAAAATATTCTATTCAATTTCCATATATTTAAGGAAAAAAGAAAATAATTTTACTGATCACAAGGTGCTATGGGCTTTATTGTGTCTTGATCCTCACCATTAGCAATCCATCAGCCATCAGCACCTAGGCAATTTTAGTAAACGCGCGCGAGCTGCCCTCGACGTTATAGTCGAGGGATGAGGGACCCCGCGGTTTTTCTGGCCATGATAGCAATAGTTAAATGAGCTCCTATACATTTTCTCATATAGAGATGCGTCCCTCCTATCCGCGACAGGGTAGGGTTCATACCCCTTTTTGACCCCAAAACCCAGTCTCATCGCCCGACCAGCACTCATAGCAATCCGATAAGGCCGTATTGGGCTTACCTTCGCTTCCATAGCATAAGTTCAGGTCCAAAAGAATGTACAAAGACAGTGTTATATAAATTACAAAAATATAATAAAGCTTATATTCACTTAGATAAAGGGACCAATAGACGAACAGAAGAAACAGACGGACAATAAAGTTATTAATGTTTATACATTTTGAGGTAAGTTGTCATAATGTGTAACCTATATTTATTTCAACGTAATCATTAGCAACCTTTATCAGTCCACTGGTGCATAAAGGCACCTTTCAATGAACGCCAAGACGACCGATCTCCTGCTATTTACATTCACCCCGGGCCAGCTAGATCGTCTTCCCGTCTGGTGAATGGTTTACCGACACTTAGTATTCCTAAACGCGGCCTCCTCTCCAAAAACTGCCTATGCTATCGGTCATCTTTTTCTTTTAATGTAAGACCGACCCTTTGCCATTTGAGCGACATTATTCTTCGCGTAATATCTGATACTTTAGTTCCATGCCGTATGATTTCATGAGTTGTATGGAACAAAAAAACATCCAGCATAGCACGTTCGAAAGCCCACTGAGCTACTGAAAACTTGCAGACAACGTCACTACCATATATATAGCATAAGCCATGCTTTAGGAGATATGCCCCGCTGAAGGACAAAATCAAAATATTCGGTGATCTTCTTTTAATACAGGTTCGCCTCCTATCCTAAGACCTTGACGGTAATGCCATCCTTCCACGAAGCCTTCCCTCCTTTAAGCTGCTGAAGAGCCTAACTAATGGTACTCAAGCCGACGTTCGGAAGATCACCTGTGAAATGTCATGTTAAGCTTGCGCGCGAATCACTGCTTCAGGAATGGAGACAGGGAACATGTGATGAATACAGATTGCTTTAGATACCTTCAATCTCAGATAAGATGAGAAGACACGTTGAGCCCAGAATCAGTCCTAACCTTCGTCAGATAACTTCTTTCGAGCTTCTCCAAGAAATTCTGCTCAATCGCTCCGGCAAATTGTTGCTTATTCGCTCGGCAAAGATGTCGGGCAATAAATTTTGAGGAATTGCTCCAAAAGGAGTTTGTCAGAGGCGACATTTTTATGTGCTCTACGCTAACTTATCAGTCGGAGAGTCTCATCCGAGAGTTTTCACATCCGGCTTGGATGTGTATTCGTACAGTACTGTTTTCCCCGATCTCGTACGCTCCCAAACACACTATTCAAGGCCTCGTCAATTTCCATTGTGTTTTCTGGAATGTCTAAAACGTCGAAAAGATTTTTTAATTCCGGTTGGAATTTTCCACTACAATGGTTAGTGGAAAGTTATGTATATATATACCCTCAGCCGTCCTAATAAAATCGAACTCGGTCCTAGTCACAGTGTGGGGGCCTGTCTGTGCAAGAAATTATGCTTTTTAAGGAAGTCTACCTACATTTGCCCCTGCGATTTTGGCATACTACTCCATGTGGTCCCAGACACGATTCGGCTCCATTTCGTACTCCAACTTTGGCCTTAAAATCCTCCATAATAACATTAAGCCCAAGAGGTAGTTTTTAAGGCTTTTGAGACATCCTCATAAGTTACGTCATCGGAATGTGTCGAGGTTGGAATGCGTCGTATACTTGGATCACTTTCAGGCTGTACCTCTTAGTGTGTTTAAGTATGTAATGCCACGCCACCTTGTGATGGAGTTTCCCCTTCCCTGAAGTAGAATAGGTGTCCCGATGTCAAAGTTTTGGTGTCCTCACATTGTCTTTGGACTTCACATAACCCCAAAACGTGCCACCGGATTTTTTCCACTTCCAACTCCAACACAATCAGATGATTATCAAGTCTAAGCGTTCGTCCGTTATACATAGCCAGGTCAAGTCGGTGGTAGCGATACCTCGTCGTAACCATGGCTGCCACCGTAGCCGAATTGGCAATCGCAGATTTTTGTTTCGGACCGGCGGCATTCCTGCCTGTCGCGGATCCGATTGATAGCACCGCCATCACTCGGCATGATTGCTTTCCAGTTCTCTGGTCTATCTCACTGTCACTATGAAATAGACACGTCACCAAACAACAGGCTCGCTGAAGCCCCCTAGGTCCTAAGAGGCTAGTACACTTTGATGACTTTTACGTCACCCTGGGCTAGTATTGGGTGTAAGGATATTCTTAGGCCGGCCCCCACGCAGACTTACTTTTTTCAAAAAAAAGATTCTTAAATATTTATTTAAATCTTTTTATTTCCTATTTCAATTCCATTAATACTTTATGGATCCTTATAGCATTTAAAAATACTTTCCTGTAATATTCATTCATGGGTGTTATTAGTTTCATTTATGTAAATTTTTATAGTTTCAATCATAGCCACATTAATATACTGCAGTTCTAAGGCTGTTTAAACAGGTTTCAATCCACATATACGTTGCACAAAAATAAACAATGAACCAAATTAAGCAATTTATTACAACATTGTTGGTATTTTGTAAGTCGTATTTCATAATTAAATAAATAAAATAAGCTTTATTTGGGAGGCATAATTGAACATAAAAAGTTATTAAAAACCGTAACAAATTAATTAACATCATAACGCCATTGGTCCTGTGTGTCTCAAAAATGTTAAACCTCAGTTTCAGTCTGGAAAATTGTCCATACACAGATTTACTGGTTTTTTAGTTTTTTAAAGGGGAGTTTATAAAACTTGAAAGTTTGTTTGAACGCGCTAATCTAATCTCAGGGACTACTGGTCCGAATTGGTGAATTGGTAATAAAAATTGGGTTGAATAGTCCATTATAATAAAACTACTTCTACGGATTTTATCGCTGTTTATTAAATTATTTATGTAGCCCGACATTTCAGAAGCTTTACAGCAACCATGGTCACGGGTAGACGGAGAAGACGGATGTCCTGATGTACCAAGCTTTTAAAAGTACCCGAAGAATTATAATTTCAGTAGTTCCGATTAACACAAATAGTACTTATTATATCTTGCTGTCTTGAGGTGTTGTTTACTTTTTGATTTGATTATGTTCACCACTGGATCCCAAGCAGAGGGAAGAACCCCGCCATCTTCTCTATTGAAATTTGGATGTTTTTTAATTTCAATAGCCTCACGGATCATCCTTGAAAGGAATCGCTGTTCCGTAGTGAGGATTTGTCAAATCCAATGTAATGGCAGGGGCCAACTTCAGTATGCTCACAGACAGCAGATATTGTAACACGACGGTGTTTCCTATCGGCTATATGTTCTTTAACGCGAGTTTTTAAAGATCTTTTAGTTTGCCCTATATAGGAGATTCCACAGTCACAATCAAGCTTGTACACTCCCGCATCTTGCAGAGGGATATGGCATTTCACTGATGGTAAGAACTGACTAATCCTCTTTGGCGGCTAAAAATAAGTTTTTATTGAAGCTCGCTTGAGAACATAGCCAATTTTATCAGTCACCCCTTTTAAGTATGGTGATATAGCAGGTAAGCGCTCAACACTGGCTGGTTTCACTCGGCTTCTGTGCAGCAGATGGGGTATCCGAAGCTTGTTGTCTCGTAGAACTAGCTTGACATATTGGAGTTCGTATCCAGGTGTTGTTTGTCACAGATGCCTCGTGCTCTCTGAAACAAAGATTTACCCGCGGTAGACAACTGTGTTGGATGGTGAAGAGAATTGCCGTTTGGATACCGATCAGTGTGGGTATGTCTTCTATATGCTGTATGACTGAACGTGTTGTTGGGATTACGGATGATCAAAACATCTAAGAAAGCTAAAGAATTATTTGCCTCTAACTCCATTGTAAATTGTATTTTGGAGTTCATACTATTTAGATGGTTCAGGAATATGGTTACTTTATCCTTTGGTAAAATTGTGAAAGTATCATCAACATAGTTCTTGTAGAACCTTGGTGTTATAGGTGAAGTTCGAAGTGCGACCTCCTCAAAGTCCTCCGTAAGGATATCTGCTACTACAGGGGATACTGGTGTACTCATCGCTACTCCGTCTACTTGTTTGTAGAATTAATGAATACACAATGTTTTAATATCTCAGAATATTCCAGTAGTAGGATATTATCCTTCAGCTTTCCTGTTACTATTGATATGCACTCCTCTATTGGTAAGCATGTAAATAGGGACTGTACATCAAAACTGACTCTCTCTGAACTCTGAATAATTTCATTGTCATAGAGATGTTGTTGTGTATTTTAGAGCATTTACAAGGGATTCATAAAATTTTGTCGAAGAGATACAACAACAACAGCTCTATGACAATGAAATTATTCAGAGTTCAGAGAGAGTCAGTTTTGATGTACTGTCCCTATTTACATGCTTACCAATAGAGGAGTGCATATCAATAGTAACAGGAAAGCTGAAGGATAATATCCTACTACTGGAATATTCTGAGATATTAAAACATTGTGTATTCATTAATTCTACAAACAAGTAGACGGAGTAGCGATGAGTACACCAGTATCCCCTGTAGTAGCAGATATCCTTACGGAGGACTTTGAGGAGGTCGCACTTCGAACTTCACCTATAACACCAAGGTTCTACAAGAACTATGTTGATGATACTTTCACAATTTTACCAAAGGATAAAGTAACCATATTCCTGAACCATCTAAATAGTATGAACTCCAAAATACAATTTACAAAGGAGTTAGAGGCAAATAATTCTTTAGCTTTCTTAGATGTTTTGATCATCCGTAATCCCAACAACACGTTCAGTCATACAGCATATAGAAGACATACCCACACTGATCGGTATCCAAACGGCAATTCCCTTCACCATCCAACACAGTTGTCTACCGCGGGTAAATCTTTGTTTCAGAGAGCACGAGGCATCTGTGACAAACAACACCTGGATACGAACTCCAATATGTCAAGCTAGTTCTACGAGACAACAAGCTTCGGATACCCCATCTGCTGCACAGAAGCCGAGTGAAACCAGCCAGTGTTGAGCGCTTACCTGCTATATCACCATACTTAAAAGGGGTGACTGATAAAATTGGCTATGTTCTCAAGCGAGCTTCAATAAAAACTTATTTTTAGCCGCCAAAGAGGATTAGTCAGTTCTTACCATCAGTGAAATGCCATATCCCTCTGCAAGATGCGGGAGTGTACAAGCTTGATTGTGACTGTTGAATCTCCTATATAGGGCAAACTAAAAGATCTTTAAAAACTCGCGTTAAAGAACATATAGCCGATAGGAAACACCGTCGTGTTACAATATCTGCTGTCTGTGAGCATACTGAAGTTGGCCCCTGCCATTACATTAGATTTGACAAATCCTCACTACGGAACAGCGATTCCTTTCAAGGATGATCCGTGAGGCTATTGAAATTAAAAAACATCCAAATTTCAATAGAGAAGATGGCGGGGTTCTTCCCTCTGCTTGGGACCCAGTGGTGAACATAATCAAATCAAAAAGTAAACATAACACCACAAGACAGCAAGACATAATAAGTACTATTTGCGTTCATCGGAACAACTAAAATTATAATTCTTCGGGTACTTTTAAAACCTTGGTACATCAGGACATTTGTCATCTCAGACCACCCGTGGCCATGGTTGCTGTAAAGTTTCTGAAACGTCGGGCTACATAAATAATTTAATAAACCGCTATGAAATCCGTAAAAGTATTTTTATTGTATTGACTAACATTCGAGTAAACTTAAGACATCAATATTGAATAGTCCATTCGTGGAATAAAGTTACAACGAACAGTCGGGACCTTTTAACGATTACCGAAACACATGAACACCAGCATAATTACTATGCCTCATTTTCATGTGAGCGGGAGGTACCACCCCGGTCGTGCCTGCCCAATTCCTTCTAGCTTTTACTATAAAAGTGACTAAGGAAGGGTAGGCAAATTCGCTTACCGAAACGAGCCCGGTTTCGAATCCGTAAGTTGGGAGCTTAGATTTGTAGAAATAAAATAACATGACTTTAGAGAGCTCTAATAATAAATAAATCAACAAATTGGCTTTTTACTGATTTGTAGCGCAAATCGACTCCTTCCGTCAGAAAGGGGGGGGGGAGGTTTGGAGGCCGGCCTCCTCAGATAAGCCATACATTAAACGAGCTCAATTATCCTTATCCACGACACCGCAAATTAAACGGCATCGTGCGCGCGCCTTCCCACTAGTGTGGGGAGGGGGACCGCTCCCCCCCTTTCGGTCCCAAAATAGTTACTATAGGGTACGCGAAGAATCAAGGCAGTACATCTCTTCCCATCTGCGGTTAAAGAGGGGGGTCTGTCCCCCTATCGTCTCCCAAAACCTGAAGACACAAAAGTCTTCGCAGTCAGTCGAACTGTTGAGGCTGGACAGGCGCTGCCAACCAGTATTAGGTCCCACCGAAAAAAAAAGTAGGCAAATTTAAACGCTTTATGGAATCACAGCATGGAGAATAGCGTGGTATGAAATTGCCATACTTTCATTTTTAACTAATTCACAGATGTTTTGCGGAAAACTCATTCTATAAATCCTCCACGAAAAGTGCTTTATCTTATCAAGGAACTGGCGATGATGAGCATTAGGAATGGTCAAAGAATTGAACATTTCAAAAGAACCTATGCTAGTTCCGAGGGATATGAAGTTGGTAAAAATTTGTATGCAATGCGAACTAAATATACAAAACTAATTAAAATTCTTGTAAGTACCTATAAACATAGGGAAACATATAAGGCAAATCAGGTAAGAATTAGATTTTCAGACAAACTTGCTTATTCTGAAAGTTAAAGTTGACGAGTGAGATGGACGACAGCATCGTACAATCTCGAGCGAGACACTAATGTGCAATGTCCAATGAGCAATGTGCAATGTGCGATCTGCAATGTTCAATGTACAATGTCCAATGCGCAATGTTCAATGCGCAATGTGCAATGCCGAGGTGTGCCTGGACAGTCGGCGGTGACGCGTCACGTCGCTACGCTGAAAAATTAACCCCCC
>JAFELO010000144.1:576164-593454 GCA_017140195.1 Eumaeus atala
CCCACACCGTAAATGCTTAACAACAATGAACACAACATGAACAGTAATTAATTACAATTAATACCATTAAACTCTAAAAACAAAATCTTATTTCATTTTATGAAATACTTCTCTCTTCTTGCGGAAGTGTTTTAAATATTTCGTACCAACATTCTTTTGTGAATATAACCATCATTTATTTATTTACCCATCTCACACGCTTGAAACTTTTAGTTTATGACATTTCTACATGACATGCAACATCTGTCAATGGACATCAATCACCTCGGTGAAATGCTTGAGAAGTTTGAGGGAAACACAACAAAACCTAAAGGAGCAACAGGCATGCCAGGAATTCCAGGAATGAAAGGAATAAAAGGAGTACCACCACAACTGGGGAGGGAGGCGTTGGAAAAGTTGACAGGGATGGAAATACCCAAGGGAATTCCGTTAAGACCACCGCCAGGGTATGAGCGTTATATTTCGCAAGGAGGTAGGCGACAACAACTGAAACGGCTGGAACAACGTGTCAAGCCGCTCACATCAAGAGATGAAGGCGAGACGCCCAACAACGACGGTGGAAGGTTTGAGTCGGACATATACTAAACATGCTGGGACACAAGATGCTATATTTTACTGTTCACGAGCAGATGTCAATACGCTTTCATACTTCTATTTGGTAATAAAAAAAAATCCTTCCTTGAAAGTATCAATACGATATCAGAATATATATGGTATCAGTGTATGTATCCATCAGATGTTCCAGTTTTCAAACCAAATTACACTCTGTATGTTGCCCAGGCTTGAGGACCACGCGACAAAAAGTTCCGTCAATTCAAATCCGTCCATTACTTTCGGATGTAAGCATATTATACGGTCGGTGGGTTTGCGTAGGTGATAACCCGTCGCGTAGCTCGCTAGTCCTAGATGGGTAACCCGAGTTTGTGTATAGCTTTCACAACAGCAACACATCTTCGCCCCACTTGTCTCGCCTCTTCCAAATGCCATCATACAAAACTACTGTCACATAATGAATTATAAATAATTTTATAAATGTTTCTGATGTGACTGTTTTTGGTGGAATCACCATGGATTAGCTGGTACATACTTCGTTAGTGATACCATTGACGGAAATGTATTGTTTTGCAAATTTAAAACTGGCCATGATCCCATACATCAGCCATTTACTCACGCAAGCGCGCGAGTTTCCCTCGACGTCACAGTCAGAGGATGAGGGACCCGCGGGCTCTCTGGCCAGGATAATAATAGTTTACTATACGTGTATATAAATAGCTAATTTTAATTAGCTAATATAAACATTCTCATGTCGGGATGCATCTCTCCCATCTACGGGAGAGTGGTGGGTCGGACCCCTTTTTGGCCAGAACCTATTCTCGCCCGCCGGGCACTCCTAACAATCCCGTGAATCTGTATTGGGCTACTCTTCACTACCAGCAATATCAATAGCATAAGTTAAATAAAGTTCGAAAAAAATTGTAATTAATTATTATATTAGATAACCAGTCGAGAGGTCCTGGGTGCGAGTCCGAGGTCGGACCAAAGTGTGGCGGTGTTACACCCCCGTGCCTCGGGGAGCACGTTCAGGCGTCGGTCTCGCGCCTGATCTCTCTCCGGTCGCGTCGAAATGCCGTCCTATCGGAGTAGAAGGAGAGAACAGGCACGTGCACGCACTTGTGCACGTGCACGCACTTGTGAGCTATAACAGTCCTGCGAAATTCGGCTAGGACGTCAACATTATATTATTATCATTAGCTCTCCTAAGGTATAGAATATAATGGTATAGAAGACTCACCTTTTTTTTGTTGACGAGGTGAAACGCATTTACGCGCCTTCACTGGCCCTGTGTAGGGTTGCCATCAGTGCCGCCTTCGGCGAGGTGCCCCGGAGGAGGTGCACAAATTCACCCCAGGCTACTGAGACCCACTGCCACGACAAGGCTTGAACCTTGGGGATAGAAGACTCATCTGCGGAGCAATGTTTAGACCTCTACTGTAATTTTCACATTAATATACACGCTTACTTATTACTTACTTTTAGGATGAGGTAGTGCCACGCTGCACAGGAGGAGGTAGTGTCATGCATAGTGCTTGACACTACATCATCCTATGCAACGGAATCGGGCCGACACGACCGGGGAGGTACCTGTCGCTCACATAACACCGTAGTAAAGTGATATGTCTTCAGTATCGCGTTTCGTGCCGTGCGACATCGGCAAAAAAACTCTTTTTTAGTGGAGGTGGACAAACAAGCAATCGCCTCCGCGTTGCCCTCCATCCCTCCTCGCCTCCACTGGGCCATCACATCTAGGTATCATTCTAAAGTAATCCTTAATGTCCCACGTATTTCGCACGTAATTTGAGCTAGTAGATTGAAATGGGGACACGTGGCTAGGTTAACTAGAGGTTACAATTTATAATTAGACTAGGTGTAAAATTGCAACTATTTTCCCATTAGAAGACTGATTGGCAACTCGATGCAAATAAGTACATAATTTTACACCGTAGAGTTTGTGAACTCCCACCGGTTATACTAAGGAAGACACAAATATACTGATCATTATTTATAGGCAATATTACTAGTTGTTATATTTGTATATACTTATTACAGACTAGCTGGTGCCGGACACTTCATTCGCGTTCCAATGTTCCAAATGTTCCAATTAAAATGGCGATGGCCCATTGGAAGGGGGTACTCATATACCTCACAAATCGCCAATCGAAAATGTAACTTTACGTCGGTATCATGTGAGCGAGAGGTACAGTCCCCTGTCGTGCCGGCCCAATTCCACTGTAATGCAGCCTCACTACCTCCTACCCGCTCTGGTCCTGGTGACCTGATATCGAGGTATTCGTACTTGCGACCGCAGCTTGAGGCGCTCCCTGGGAGATGCGTCTGTCCAGTGGAAGTCCACGGACTGCTGCTCTGCTGATGACAGTTCCAACCCTTATCAGAGGTCTGATAAAGTTCATGGGCCACATTTAGGCTGCTGATGCTGTGATAGCGGTCTCTTTATTACGATTTAATTCAGATGAACATAGAGAACTGCGCTTTGATGTCGCCGTCTTGCGCACCTGTAGTGTGACCAAACGTTTACGGATTATACCTAACAATAAAAATATCTGTGTACTTATCACACCACTATATAACATCCATGACTATCAAGTTGGACAAAATTTGAAAGGACAAATTTCATTAAAATCAGTCCATTTGTCATTTGCCACGGAGCTTATTCGGCTCGGAGAAACACTGTGATACGTGACTTTTAATATATAAGGATGTCGTGTCACATGTCATGTTCGCAGTTTCATCCGAGTATCCTACACGTGTTGGCCGCGGTGTAATAATATTGTGTATCGTCCATAATCGATAGGAATGGACCATATATACGTATAATATTTAGTGACGTGATCGATTAACAAACACGGTGGATGTGTGAATGCTTTCAAATGTTTGTATTAATAAAATTAGTATAGTTGATTAAGATTGTTGCATATTTTTTTATAGAGAAGGGGTGCAAGCGAGCAAGCGGAGCCCTTTTACCGACGCCCATGAACATGCGCATAATTACTACTCCGATGTTATACCTTCCTTTCCTCCACCCCTACAATGGTCCATCGGTTACTCATAAACTGTCCGAAACGCGACATCGAAGATATCACTTTACAGCGGTATCATGGGAGCAAGAGTTATATCCGGTTGTGCTGGCCCAATGCTGCTGCAATATAATTAAAAACAATATTTATCACAAAGGTATATGTTTAAATCGTGTTCTTAGGCGAGCTTACTTTAAAACTGTCCTTTAAAGTACATCATCGTGGTGAACCTGTTATGGATAGAGACATAGCGCAAACTGTTGTTTTGTTTTACTTGAAAACATAAGTTACGAGCCTCCGGTTATGACAATGTTATTTAAACTACACAGATACTGTGCCCTCTGCTGACTCCCAGCACACACTATATATCTGCGTTCTAATAAAATAATGTCGTCCTAGCCGACTTTCGGCGGCTATCTTCATTGAGAATAGCCATCTGTGTAGGACACAAAAGTGCACTCTCTTATCCCTTATTCTCCTATTCTAATGGGACGGCAATCCGACAGGACCGACGAGTAATCAGGCCCAGAACCGATGGCTTAACGTGTTCTCCGTGTCACTATGTCTACTATGGTAAGACTAAGATGACAAATTTCCTGATGTCACAAATTATTACAAGTACCCGAAGATTTATAGTCATAACATTGTTCCGATTAACATAAAAAGCAAACTTCAATCAACTCTTATTCACTAATCACACACACACACACACACACACATACACACACACACACACACACACACACACACACACACACACACACACACACACACACACACACACACACACACACACTCAAACACTAAAATAATGTTCTAAAACTGTTTGGTTTGGACTAAAAAAACTTTTCACAGATTGGGAGTAGAATGAATTCGCTGGTCTGGCGTAGTTCTGGTCAGCCCTTTAGACTGTACTGTTTTATAATTCGTGGCTGGTTCAATTTAAAAGATCAGCTGTCTAATATCAATATGGATACAAAGCAGTAACGTACGTACAGACGATGGTGATGATTTCTGCTATCTGTTAGTAATGTTTTCTAGAAATGCATTTGACACAGTGTTTCTAAGATATGGACGAAACTTTACATAAAAGGGCGATAGTGTAGAGTCACAAGTGGTTAACCATAGAGCAAACAAAGGGTTAAAATAAAGGTGTAGTACAACTCCTTATATTTTATTTCAATAAGTTCATAGTACCAACGAAAATGTTTGAAGTTTGAATTTGGAATAAAATGATAATACGAATTTAGAATACAATTAGTTTTACTTTAAATTTGATGTGTTCATTGAATTTGAATTTGGATCACACAAGTTGCCAATGATACTTTAAATAAACACCGGTCAATTTGAATACAGAACTTTAAGAGCTTTTTCTTAATACCGCGGTGTCTTATCAATTTGAATTTAGATTACAAGAAATTTAAAAACGGAACGTTAAAAAGTTTAAAACTCATTGAAATTGTCGTGAAAATTGCGTTGTAAAAGGGGTCCGAGCGTGTTATGTAATACGTGATGGTCTGGCACTGCTAATATTGCGCTGGTCGTGCCTGTCTGTTTGTCTGTCCCCGCCGACGTCACGACACGCGGTCACGACGTGCGTCCTTGTCAGCTCACTTTCGGTGTCCACTGCAATGAATGGTGTTCCACAATGGCAATGGCAAAGTAAAAAACTGGAAATTTTTGCCATAGAAGATTTTTTTTCGCCGTGGGATTGGCTCGACATAAAATTTGTTTGTCGCATGTCGTGTTCAAGTTTGTACGCGGACACAAACACCATCTCCATTCCCTCATTAATATAATTCTGATTGGTCGACGCAAACAAACATCCGTAAATTACAGCAGATGAAAGTGTGTACAGCAAATGTACGTTACACAAATCTCTAACATTTTGGGCAGGAATTCGGATTAGTCGAGATTTTTGTCAAGATAATTTCTCTAAAAAACCGTCTATTTCCCGACTCCAGGCTGATATTGGAAGGCGGAAAATAACCTGACACTCTTGATCCGATCCGGGAGTCGAGCCAAATGTGGTTGAAGATGCGTAACACTAGACCGCGAGGTAAAAGCCATAATGTCATGGTTACTATACTTTAAAGGGCAAGAAGATTTTGATAGCAGGCCTGGCAGGGAGGGGGCCATTAGCGATCGGCTCCTTTTTACGACTACCGACTCCCATAAACATCTGCTTAATTAACATGCCGATGCCTTGCCCGTCTTTTCTCTTCTTATCTAATAGGCAACGTAACATTTTGGTATACTCATTTTGATTTGTAAAATTTCGACAGAGCTAATCAATTAGTTGTCTAGCCACGTTGCTGCTAACAGATATTGACGCCATGATAATAGAAGCAGAATACGAGATTTTCCAAAGTAATCATAATTTAAACACCAGCATCAATCTGAAAATATTATTAAGAAGGATTACAATCATGTTCCATCTTGTGGCAAAACAATATGAGCAAATGTTTACGATTCTTGGCTGTATGGAGGATGCACACGCCTGGAAGATAATAAAAAAGTGAACCTGCATGAATAAAAACTTCGTTGACGTTTAAAAATACCTTATTACCTAGAAATAAAGCTAAGTTATAAATTTGAGCTGCTACTGCGAACGATACCATCTCGCGGTGTCGAGTTCCGTCCTACTATACCTTTGTTCTTCAATGACAAACATACATCCGCGCACAGTTTATTGTAGACATCCCTAGTAGAGATGGTTTTAAAAATGGAATTATTTAGGCGAAGAACAAAACATATGTTCAGTGGGTTGTAATTACACTTTTTTATGATCTGTGGACTTATCACACCACGTTAATGTTAGTTCAATTTTACATACTCTTGTATTATCAAAATCACGTTAGTAATAGTAGTTCTTTGTGTATGTTACGTCTTTTTAATTATTTCTGGTCTTATGACATCACATTGGTAATATTAGTTCTATGCATAAGTTACAGTTTTTCAATGATCTGTGGTCTTATCACATCATATTGGTAATATTAGTTCTATGCATAAGTTACAGCTTTCAATGATCTGTGGTCTTATCACGTCACTCACATCACGTTGGTTCAATGTATATGTTACAATATTTCTAATGATCTGTTGATCGCGTTGACCCGGCCCTAGGTAAATCTAAGAATGCAAGTGTGAAGTAATTATGCCTTAGACGGTTCTCGTTTCCTAGCATTTATTTAAGTTTAGTCTTTGCTTACTCCCGGTCACATCAGTTGTAGTGTAAATCTTCTAATTTATAGAAAATTTGGTGTCAGTTTGTAGTTTATCACAGACGAAAGTGCCCAGTGCAGCTTCAAGGGTTACTATAAGACACGTCGGGCGACGGTCTTGGTGAGATTGTGCTCGATAGGGGAACAGACCCTCTCCGTCTTTCCCGCAGATGGGAAGCAGTGAGGGGGGGCAGCTCACGCGCGGCAGCTAAAGTTGGCCTTGCATTATCGTGGCGGGTGGAAGAGCTCGTTTATGATTCACTTTTAGTACTAGTTAATAGCTCTATAATAGAACATAACTAAAATGAAACTTTCCCTTAGGTGCTCAGAACAGGCGGACGGCAGCTGGTCTGGCGATGGAGCTTTTCGAGCAGCACCAGGGCACACACATCCTCCAGGTGAGTGACGTCGTGGGAAAGTACTTCATAGGGGTAACGAGCAGTTGGAGCTACTTGATAACTACCGAGACCCATTAACATCCGCACAATTTTATTCTGATGTGTTGTTCTTTATCCTTGCACATGGTCACCAAACACACAGACCAGATGGAACACGACAGCATAGCCTTTATTTTCGATGTCTTGTGAGAGGAACATGCACGGTCGTGGTGGCCCTTTTCTGCTGCAATGCAGCATGGCATTTTTACTAGTGCTGTGAGTTTAATCTTGCAACTTTGCTAAACAATAGACTACTTATGATTCTCTCTTTGTTCTTGTTCCTCTGCATTGTTTATGGCTATATTCATGGGGAGAGAGGATTACTGTTTTTTCTATGGCATAGAGGACCTCCATAGTGTGCCAGGTGCATTGCTCTGTTTCCTTTCTTCATTCCTGTGGATTACATTCTACTCATAAGCCGCACGTAACAACATAGCTGTCACTCTGTGGCAGTGTGTAGAGTACAGGTACCCCGTACGTTTCCGCTGTATCCTAAACTAGAAGAGACAAAAGCCTTCGCTTGTCTGATGAACTGTCAAGGCGAATGTATTAGCATCGCCAACAGTAGTAACACCATCCGAAAAACCTGTGCCTTTTCAAAATTAATTGATGATGGACGCGCCATCTTGTCCCGCTGCTACGTCGTCTGCACTATTAAAGTAATGCTAAAGTATTGCAAAGTGTTTGCGCAATGCACAATGGCGGTACACAATAGTTCGAACACACAACAGATATACAACTTTCAACACTTCAATCGCTACATTTTTAAGGTTTCGACCAAATTTCATAACACATTTAATTGTGTATATTGTGTTCGGTTAATAGTTTATTCTGTGAGAGCGAGTCGTGTAAATACCTGGGTTCCGTATAAAAATAAGGTCTTTTACCCGACTACGCAACGCAATGAAGGGTTAATATAAAAATACATGATTTATCTACAATTAACAAAATTACTGATTAGCGATGTGAAAATAAGTAGGCCCATTTAGAGATCAAAAGGATAGGAGGGCAACGCATCTGAATGAAAACAATAATGTGAACGTCCATGGGCTCATGGGGGGTGAACCTCATATACAATAAGAAAAATTAAAGAAAATATTTTAATGCATTCTTTGGATTCAAAAAAGAATCTTAAACTTTGGTAAAATTAATCTGCAAATGGGCTTGGCTTGATTACTTTGCACAGAAGTGTTAACAAGCTTTTCGTTTGGTGTCAATCTAGCATCAGTGTTAAAATAGCTTTAGAGTTTACTAGCGATCTCCCCGGCTTCGCCCGTCCATTATAGGGGACAAATGTACATTAATACATTCCTCGAGAATCCCTCTACCCATGGGCAGCAACTGCAAGGAAAGCAGTTCGCCAGACTCATTATGAAATCATGTTCTAAAGATGTTGGTCTACGATACTCTGTTTGGTTTTTAGCACATAGCTCTAGGGGATTTTGTTTTATATTATGTCTTAGTGGTAGATGACCTAAGTTCATTCGGGCTTTTTCGGATGGAAGATGAGTATATAGCATGTCTTTTGCTACTTTTATGTATCAACTAGTTATAGATAAATTATCTGATAATTAAGCAATTTACTTCTTTGATTTGGTAAAAATTTCGAGAGATTTTACAAGGTCTCCGTAACGCCAGAGAAGATTCCATTTAAAATTTACTTTCGAATGAATTAAGGACCAGGTTGGTCTGTTCTGTCTGTTGGACTGACGACTTGGTGAAGACGGCTTGCAAGTGTCCGTGACCTTTATTTATTTTTATTTTTTGACGCGGGGAAACGCTTTTACGCGCCTTCACTGGCCCTGGGTGCGGTCCAGTGGTGTGTGGGACTCGCGGCACAAGATAGTGCCGAATACCCACAAAAACCAACGCGAATGCCATCAGTGCCGCCCTTGGTGAGGTGCCCCGGAACAACAAATCATCAGGGCACCTCGACGGCTAGTCAGCGCCCTAAGGGACCAAATCCACCTCCAGAGGTGGGGTTTGCCACGCACTACAGGACAACCCCACCGACTTTGGGACAGTGCAATGGCAGTATATCCGAGGTTAACATCCTCGCCCCTTGTCCCGTGCGCAAAAGCGCCACCTCCTGTTGCTCTTTGGTCCCCTCTTCTTATAAGAGGGGTGCCGAGAGCGATTCCTCCTCCTGATCTTTAGCCTCCTCTTCTTATAAGAGAGATGCAAGGATCCCCCTCGGTTCAATTACACACCACCCCAGTCTACTGAGCCCCACCGCCACGACCAGGCTTTGAACCATGGTGGGGTCGTGTCCGTGACCTATTGAGCTATTTTCACCGCAACTAAAGATAATACGAGTAAAAGAAGAGATATGTTGTTCCAGTTAATAATGATTAAATAAATAAAGTCAATAGTATGGACATAAAATCATCAATATCACAATAGTTGCTGATTTGATAGATCAACACGTTTTCCCGATATAATGGCGGACCGCTAAAAACTCGATTATTCTGTCATTCGAGCACGTAAATTATAATTTTATGCAATCGATTCAGCATTATAATGTGGTGTTGCGGTCGCCATTATGATTGAAAACGGGCCTCTACGTGATTCCTTGGAACGATTTTTTTCAACAACTATTGCGGGATCATTTGTAAGAGGGGTTTTGAAAAACATGTATTCAAGAAAACCGTAACCACGTACTAGCATTGACCTGCTCAATGAAATTTTATTAAAAAAACCCAAAGTTTCATATCACAATGGACACAGATAACAAAAGCCTACCTACATAACTTTTCAAAGTTAACACATTTATTACTTTATTGCTAACAATTAGTATTGGTACTAATAATCACTTAGTAAATATAATAAATGATTATTAGTGTCAACTAATTGTGTGCTTTAATGTGATAAACACGTTTAGCTTAAACAAATTATACCAAGTGTATATTGCGATCGTTTAAATACAGCAAGGTATTAGTGTAATTAAAAAAGTGTTAAAAATACATTTACATTTTATTTGTACTTTTAACCATGCATTTTTCACCAGTGGCATACACGATTCGTATCTGAAACAAAAAAAAATATTTATATGTGCTGCACTATATAGAGATAGTGCTTTCTGGTTTTTTGGTTTCGCGAGGAAATGCATTCTGTATCTTCAAAAGAATCTTCTTAACTACCGACGTCCATAGACAACCACACTATTATCATGCAGATGCATTGCCCTGTTGGCTACATACACCTAAAATTAAACATTCTTTCGCCCCAGCCTTATCACATTTGTATATATTTTTGACATTAACAGCTGCAGTACATATTATCTAACTGTGAATGACGTCTGTGGGCTAGTTTCGCGTTATGAATGGGGTTTAGTAGATCCATTATTAGTTCCTTTTTTAGAAAATACCAACAAAGATTGTAGACTGTGGTGTTTACAAAAAAAAAACTCATTTATATTGTTAGGGTCAATTCATACTAGCGCAGAGTCGAAGCGCATCGAAGCGTCAAATTCCTCACAATCAAAGCGAAGTCGCACGAATGCGCGCGTATTCGCGTGAAGCGCGCTTTTTCGTGGCATTAGTGATGGACACCAGTCGCCAGTTGAATTTTTGGACCAAATAAATTAATTTCTCGTCGTTTTCCATTGTGATTCACTTCGACACCAGACAGTTTCCGTCCGATTCCGATTGCCGACTGACCAGACGGCGCGTAGTTCGCCTAATAGCCGCTTGGCTTCGCGCGAATGCGCGCGCACCTATTAGAGTTGCTCGCGCGCAGGCGCGCGAATTCCCTCGGATGCGCGTGAATTCGCGCGTCTTTTTTTTCCTTGGAAAAAATATGTGCATTACATTGTGGAAATAAGGGTGAATTTGCTATACTAAGTTTCGGATTGACGCTTCGATGCGCTTCGACTCTGCGCTAGTATGAACTGACCCTTATTCATACTTGAGCGTCACCCGCTGTATTGTAAAAAAGGAGCGCGCGGATATACATTCACTAGAAGAGACCGGTTTTATTTTCATTTTCATTCGAGTCTGTCTTTTTACCAGATGTCAAGTTTCATCTGGTAAAAATCCCGAAAAACGACCTCTGCGTGGTACAGCATCAGATGATCGGGCATCTTGGTGTTTATTGAAAATAATGCCTTTAGTGGATGACCAGTGAGTTCTTGGAAATAGATAGCCAATATTAATAGCAACTTTAGTTGTACAAATTTCGACATAACTTGATACATTGACATGGTAACATTCATGTACCTTCTTCGCCCCCTTATTATAAACTGCAATAGGCCAACTGCATTTGCAGTGGTAACAGTTTATAATAAGCCGCACAAAACAGCATAGCCATTAGCCGTGCAATCCCATACAAAAGCATTTCAGGCCGAATTTATAAGATTTTCTTTTAATATAGGGCGGNNGGGTTTAGAGGACTAACGTGAGGATCGGAGCTGTTCACGACTACCAACGCCCTTAAATATCCATATCCCCCCCCCACCTCCAATGACATGAATCTAAGTTTGAAGCGGTACGATTAAAGTTTAAGTTAACTTAAATATCATTTGATGCGATACGATGTAAGCACGTGATAGTTATTTTCTCACGGTGTGACTTAGATCTTATTTTATGACGGATTGTAGATATCATCTTAAAAAATATTCGCTCAACCAGAAGGAAAGAAAACTTGAAAATTATCTACAACTATTTGATTAGACGTTTAATGGTTACAACTTACAATCATTTGATTTCATTATTTTCATTATAAATCATTTTTATTAATTACTAGATGTAGTCCGCTGTTTTATTTGCATTTTTTGGACAAGTTTTTTTTAATTATTATGTTTTACGTCAGCCTATTAGAGGGGAGGAGGAAAAAAGGTTACATCTGCATGATAATAATACGGATGTCCATGGGCGGCGGTAATCGTTTAAATTCAGTGTATAACTTGTTAATTTAGCCACCCGAGCCCTGTTATTCAGTTCTCAAGTAATAGTTATAATAAATATACTGTGAGATTATCACACTACGTTAGCCTGGCCCTGTGGTGGTGGATTTGTGTTACAGATACTAGACAACGTAAATATATTTAATATTCTTATAAATTTTACATATTAAGAATTTTTATTATAGAAATACATATATAAATATCTATGACCAATGCGGAATTCGAACTCGCGACCTCTGGCGCAGCACGCGAATAGTCCGCCACGTTACCAACTGAGTCCGCCGGTCGACAAACAGTTGATTCCTTCCAGTTCTGTCTCTACATTTGTGTAGTTCGGTTCGGCTGTTTGTTTACTCTTTTTGTCGATACAGAATCGATTCATATAAGCTATTAGCTTTTTTTGCTACAAAAGCATTATTGGAATAGAGACGTAAAGTGGGACATAACTTACTGTAACATTTGATTGAATTGGGAAATGACGATGACAAATTTTACTGGTGGATTTTAGTTACTGACTTAGTTTGGGTTCCAAAGACGGACCGAACTTGCCTGCAAATAGGAGGAGATGCATCCCGATATGAGAGTGTTTGTAACAGGTAATGCAACTATTATTAGCGCTGCAAAAAACCAAGGGCACTCCTCCCCCGACTCTGGCGTCGGGGGCAGCTTGCGCGCGGCCGGAAGTCGGAAAGTTGGATGTTATAATCCTCGGAGATGTTAAGCCGTGGGGCCTTCGCCTGATTTGCCGTTCCTTAGAAAGAGAGAATTATGGGAATATATAGTGCACTTGCGTCTGCATAAACAGCATTATTGGCTAGTTTTTAAGACACCTGCAAAATTCATACAAAAAAAAAAACACATTAATCAAAATCTATTCATTTCTATTTCCGATACGTTTATCAACTGTTTTGTACTTTCTTTGTTCACAGTCGCTCGACGGATTCGCCTTATCAGTAGCAGCTGATGGGAGGTTCCTCTACATATCGGAGACAGTTTCTATATACCTAGGATTATCGCAAGTAAGTTGCACCAACAAAAACGTTTCCACGCAAGAAAGAACACTTTTCATTTCTAAACAACAAAGACTTGTATTTTGACCGTGACACTTTCTAATCTCGAACTCTTAACAGGCATATAATGCCTTATTTGGTTTTATTTCATTTTGTAATTGGAGGAGAGCTTGCAGCATTGCCATCGGATTGGGATAGTGTGACTGAAAACGTACCAACACATTCAGAATGATGGTTATACTATATGAAACATGATTTTTTTGTACTATAACTGAGTAAAACGAATAATTAGATACTTTACTCTACTCAATTGGGCGGAATGTCATCAAAACGCGATTGTATAGCAGTCAGTTTAATCCACCTAGCGAGATGACTGCAATAGAAGCGTTGGAGATACATCGACGATCGTAAATTTTTAAATGTATTTTGTAAAATATTTCAATGTTGGTAAGCAATGAAAAAGTTTGCGACATAACTTTGTCCATACTAATAACATAAAGCTGAAGATTTTGTTCGTTTGTCTCAACGCTCTAACCTCAGGTACTACTGGGTTTAATTGACAAAGTTTTCTTGTGTTAATTGGTCCATTTACCGAGGCAGGCCATAGGCTTATATACCACATCACAGTTAATGGGAGAAACCTCGGGGTGAGGCTAGTACAAATAATTGAAAACGAAGGAAAAACAAAAGTACCTTTCTATTTCCAAGTCGGTCGAACTTCGTAAAGGAAAAAGCCCATTCAAAATTTTACATGACACGATTTAATCGGAGGCAGAGCGGCGCTAGAAAGAGCCGGCATCTGATAAGGAGCACGTGTGTACTGCTGACGTGTCTACGTGCTCTGAGGGATGTTTCCTGAGGTTAATACTAAATTTTTATACTACACAAAAAAAATGCGTACGTGAAGTCAATGTGTGCTTTTATCTCCGTGGTACATAGCAGACTGTGTGACAGACGTGGACCGTAGCTGAGCTTCTCCTGGTTACTGTCTCCTTTTTTTGACTGTTTAAGTCATTCTGATCTCGCACTGTCTCTGCTTTGATTGGAGAGGGTTCACGAGCGGTGGGCGCTGTTCATCCAGGAGACACAGGAGTAGCAGCGCTGGGAAAATGTGGTGATCCATGCCCGATTTTTTTAAAAAAAGTACAGATTTTATAGTACAGCAACTAAATAAAAAAACTAACTAATACTATAACAACTAACTAATACTATAACAACTAACTAATACTATAACAACTAACTAATACTATAACAACTAACTAATACTATAACAACTAACTAATACTATAACAACTAACCTTTTGACGACTATAATCTTTTTTGTCTGCTCCTTGCTGACGGAAGTGTCCATTGCAGCTTCATCAGTAGCTATAAGTCACATCGCGCGACGGTGTAGGAGAGATTGTATTAGGGGGACATACGTATGTATAGGGGAACAGACCGTTCCTTTCCCGCAGATGGGAAGGATGCATCCCGATAGTTATTTAAGATTAGCTAGTAACAAATATTATCAAGCGTTGCCGTTCGTTTCTCCTCATCTCCAATGGGCCGCCGGCTACTCATAAGCAGCACGAAACACGGTGTACAGTACACCTGTCAGTTAACGGCGGCGTAATGTGAGCGAGAGGTCCCCGCATGTTCGTGCCGGCCCTATTTAACTGCAATGCAGATATTCTAGTATCATTCCTACATCATCAGTACAATTTGTAAGATGTACTGCCATGACTAGCCGATTGGGCCGTCCCGACCGAGGCCCCTTGCTCGGATGAAACCGCCGCAAACTGACAGATGTCATTAATGACTACTGATGAAAATGAATGTGGGTGATCGACTCATGTTTACCAGCCAGAAGATGTCCACAATTGAAAAGAATGATGGCCAAACTCATCAATTTTATAACATAAACGATATAATATCATCACGACATTTAATTAAATTTAACAATTTTCGTTTTTAGTTTAATGAAAAGTTTAACAATATGTGAAGCAATTGATTTATCAAATACATAATCTATTATATACATTTTTCCGTTACTGAGCGACTGGTAGACAGACAGACAACGCACAGGCGAAACATCTGTACCGAGGACGTTGAAATTTGGTACAGATGGTCCTTTTACGATGAATATGATTGATGATGAAGATTGTCAGTGATCAAACAAAGGATTTCTAGAAATACGACGTCTAAGGTAAAAGAGGGGATCGAGTTTATAATATGGAATGATACGATGCTACTCGGTTAGTTCTACTACGTGTCAAGAGACAAAAATAAACACTATAAGGTGACGTGGAATTCTTCCAAATTGAAATAAGATTATTTCTAAAACTTCCTGGACAACATAGTAGATGGTCAACTAGATAATATTAAACCAGTGATTATTCGCATTAATAAAAGCAGGCATTGCGAAATTTAACAGAAAAAAAGGAAAAGATTTGAAAACTGGGAAACAGTTGATCCAAAATGGCTGAAGGGTGGTGCGAGGGAGACAGACAGATGGGGGGAAAAGGAGGATAATGCTAGTCACGTAGCGGGCAAGGCGCGCGCGTGCTTTTCATCCTAATGTCGCGAACACACACTACCCCAAATACCCGCACACAAGTAAATAATATTATCGTTATAATATCGTGGACGTAACTCACACGTAGCCGAATACTCGCACACAAGTGGACAGTGTTGCCAGCGCAACATTCTCCCGACAATATTGTAAAAGACAATGTCCAAATTGTTATGATTTTATCAACGTTTGGGCCATACGAACGCCATTTTGACAAGCACCATAACATATACCTTCAGAATTGACAATATAATTACCATATACACCATCATTATCAATCCTTACCTGTCCGCTACTAACATGGCATATGTTTTTTTTTCTTTTTTGTTTTTTTTTTGTTGAAGTGGGGAAACGCATTTAAGCGCCTTTACCGGCCCCGAGAGGTCCAGTGATGTGTGGGACTCGCGGCATATGGTGAGGTGCCCCGGAACAACAATCATCAGGGCTCCGCGACAGCCAGTCAGCCCCCTAAGGGACCAACTCTACCTCCACAGATGGGGTTGCCCAGCACTACAGGACAACCCCACCGGCTTTGGGACAGCGCAATGGGGTGAGGTTCCCATCCTCGCCCCTTGCCCCGTTCGCAAAAACGTCACCTCCTGTTGCTCTTAGGTCCCCTCTTCTTATAAGAGGGGTACCGAGAGCGATTCCTCCTCCTGACCTTTAAGCCCCCTCTTCTTATAAGAGGGGTGCAAAGATCCTCGGTTCAATAAGCTTCGCCTGGAATCACCCCAGGCTACTAAGCCCTACCGCCACGACAAGGCTTGAACTATGCTGAGGATGGCATGTTTTCCTTCAATGAACGCCCAAACTTTTTATCTCGCTACTGGAAAAACGATTATTTTGATTGATTACGTTAACTAGATATGTCTATTAACTATTACAACATCCAAATAAGCCCGTTACTGTGCCAAATTTTCGTACATCAATTTGCAATTTGAAAATTCTTGTAAAAATTTCTGTGTAAATTATATGCACCTTATCTGATATGTCGCCCTAATGTTAGTATAGACATTAAACGGTTACAAATGAAATGATAAAAATGAGAGACAGAGACACAAACTTAGAAGGGCTGACTCACCGCGGTGCCTTGTCGCTGACATATCCGGGGTACCTCAGCGTATTGAGCCGATGGCATCAGCAGAGTTTTCGTGGGTATTCGGTTCATCCGCGACTCACATCCCACCCAGGCCCGGTAACAGGGAGTAATGTAATTTCCTACGAAACGAAAGAAAGTGCGTGTGCGAAAATGTAAGAATATTTAATAAACCCTTCCGGGGTTTATTAAATATTTTTTTAATACTTTCATATCGGGTTGAGGATTTTATGTAGGAACTAGCTGGTGCACACGTAGTCGTCTGCGTGCTTCTGAGATTTTGGAAAAAAAAATTAGATGGTCCAGTTTTCAAAACAGATTACACCCTACATGTTTCACACTACAAAATCGGTTTTATTGAAATCCGTCCAGTACTTCCAGACACGGCGCATACTGGAATACAAACGGTCATTTCTTTTAACAATAATTCTCTACTTCTATCATCCTTTTATTTTGTTTCTTGAAAAATTTTCACT
>JAFELO010000144.1:596825-717516 GCA_017140195.1 Eumaeus atala
CCCAAAGGGTGTATCTTTTGCGGTGGAGTACGCGGGTGAAACCGCGAGGGGCTGCTAGTATTTTATATCAATATCAGCCCTTATCGGTCCACAGCCGGACGTAGGCTTCTTTCAATGAGCGCCAAGACTGCACGGAGATCATCTTCCCACCTGGTGAACAACCTGGCAGAAAGAAAGAAGGGCAACGCATCGGCATAGTAATTATGAGGTTTCCGATTGCTTGTTTGCCCTCATGTACCGTAAAAGGGTAAAATCGGAAAGCAACACATCTGCAATATAATTATTCAGATGTCTTAAAGCGTATGTAGCCAATAGAAAGATCGGTCTGCACGTTTAGCCCCTTATACTAAATAAACACACATGTGAGGTATAGTTTGTTAGAATCACAGGCAAAGTATTAAATCAATTTGATAAAATACTTTATGAAAATACAGTACTAAAACTGGACACTGTAACCCGCCTAATAAAAAGTCCAATAGATTTACAAAATGGCAAAAAGTCTACATAGGCTCGTCCCACCGTTATTTGATCCACTTGTGTCAGTCAAAACAACATCGAAAAACTCGTAAAAAACCGTCGAAAAAAATATATTCAATTAAATCGATTGCGCCATTCGCAGTGACATTACCGAATTTATCGGAATATCGTAAAACGAATCGACGAAAGCGTCATAATAAGTTGTGCGTCCAATCGGAATTAGATGAAAGACTTCATGGCGTGTTGCCACCTTATCACTCTGACTATGGGGAGCCAGCGCCTTTATGCTGTTGATTAATAATTTCTATGGGAAATAGATTATTAAAATTATTTGTTGGTGAAAAAATGCTGGAACATCGATTCAATTTGGAGCTTTTACAAATTGTGTTACAGAAGCAAGTGTTGTTACTACGCAAGGCATTGACGATAAAAAATTTGATTACATTGAATGTGTCCGATTAATCAATTATATATTAAGGAAATAGTGTACATTTAGTAGTAGTAAGTACTATATATATATATATATATATATATATATATATCTACTTTTATGAAACAAAGTCCCTATAAGCTGTCTATCTGTGATCGATTTTCTCAATTCCACTAAACGTATTTAATAGTAGTTTCCACGCATGGATAATAGAGGGATTCCTCAGGGAGGTTTTGGTGCATAACTTATTCACGGGTGAAGCCGGGGCGAATCGTTAGTAACAAATAATAGTGATAAAAATACTAATCATTTACAGCCGACGATAGATAATATATATGTCGTAGTCGTTTTGTACCAATCGCCGTATAACATTACGGCTAGCCACTTTCTAAAGCAGAGCCGTTTTATTTTGTGGCGGGCTAACGATTAGCCGGATTTCCATTGCGGGACGTTCTTTAATATGGCGGCTCACGTTTAGTCTCATTAAATCTCTTGATTTTAGGCAGTGATATTAATCGATACAAGTGTGAAACTAGGCCTAGTATTTTGAGTGCAAATAAAAAAATAGCCTAACCACAAAGGCTTAGTCGGGAGCCTCAAGGAAGAGGCAGTGGCTTGCTGTATGGGAGGAGGTATTCCATGCATAGCATAGTGCATGCCGCTACATCCTCCCATGCCGCGGAATTGGGCCGGCACAGCCGGGGAGTTACACCTCGCTCACATAATATCGCCGTAAAGTGACATCTTCAGTGCCGCGTTTCGTGCAGTTTGGGATTATGTGGATGTTCATGGGGGTCGGTAGTGGTAAAAGAGGCTCCGATTTCTCGTTTGCCCCCTATTCTATATGTAAAAAAGCTACGCTCCTGCCTAAGTCCTCGAATCTATCTGGGCATAGTTTTCTATTTCTCCATATTCTACAATCAATGCCATTGTTGTTGTCATGTCAAACAACGCCGCGAGTGTTAAAATTTGAAACTAAAACGTGTCAAAGAGGCGGATAATGATTCTTAGGACTTTATTTCAAGAAGGCTAGCTTTATTGAATATCGTATAACGCCGAACTCCTTCTGTGCGCAATTCACTCAGCCATGTTCAGTGTGGCTAATCCTTGACCCGCCACAAAAAAGGGCCCTGTTTATGAAAAATGCTAGCCGTAATGTAATATGGCGATTTATACAATATACGACTGCGACATACATGTGTTAGGTAGCTAAGTCGTGGTCTTTCAGTAGAAGTCTTCTTCTACACAAAGTTTTAGTTTGACGAGTTAAGCTCAGCCAATTTAAGCCCTGGCATATGAAAAGAACACAACGTAATCTTTGGTAGTACGATATATGGAAGCATTGCTTTGTTTCCTTATGGATCGTGTTGGTAGGTATTAATAAAAAATATGAGTGAATTTAGAATGTAAAATATGTAAATTTCACTTTATTTATAGTAACCATCATCTACAACGGTCGGCTTTATCCAATGAGAAAATTGAGGTAATTCACCATCCAGAAATTTATAGAGTCTGGTGCCCCCTGGTCATGTTCCACGTGCTACTGGTGATGATGATAACGACTTCTGGAGCACATTAAACAGCCGTCTAAATACAATAGACTTCGCTTTTTCAACTTGTCCCATCTTTACGTGACTTGGGGAAATCAATTTTGACTTGTAACATGTTTGAAAAAGTAGCACTAAAAAAATCAATGATGCTGGCCTGTGACAGGGCACCATTGTCCTCGGAATGCCGTGGTTAAAGCGTCTGTGAGCTGAAGTCCGTGGATAAAGATATATTGTGGACTGAGAGCCATGCTGATGCCGTGATGGTGGCTGGTACAAAAACCACTGGCACTCAAACTATGATACGAGTATATTATACATTATTCGCTACCAGGTGCCGGTAGAAGAAGTGCCAATGGCATGGAGGTATTCAGCATCTATTCATTAATTGTTACTACTGCGATAAATGTAAGTTTCAGGAACAGGTAATGCCATACTGCATAGGAGGAGGTAGTGCTATGCATAGTGGATCACACTCCATCCTCCAATGCGACGTAATCGGGCCGGCACGGCCGGGGAGGTACGCTCATATAATACCGTCGTAATGTGATATAATTAGTATCGCGTTTCATATGGTTTATGAGTAGCCGGTGGCCCATTTGGGGGAGGAAGGTGGGCATCGCATCGACATAGTAATTATGTGAATGTTCATGGGCGTCGTTAGTCGTACAAAGGCTCCGATGGCTCGTTAGCCCCCTATTCTATATTAAAAAAAATTAAAAGATACATACAACTTTATTCAAAAATATTATTCTAGAACAAATCAAAAATATTTCTAAATAATTATCCTTGGTACCAGCCCTCTCTTTATATTGTCACATTGGCGAGTCATTGTAGTAGGAGGCTGAGGGCATTTGTAACATCGATGACTCGTGTGTCGGTGTCTGGTTATATACTTTGGCTATTATTACCAAAGCTGGACTATGACTTATTTACAAATAGGGAGAAGTTTTTTCTTCGATTTGATTAAATACTAACACAACGTACTTAGCATTGAGCGACATTAAATAATAAAAGCACCTACCTATAATATAGATAAAGTTAATAAAATCTAACTTTACTGATTTTATTTCATACAGAACATATTCTAGTAGTTTTGGCATCTTTGAAGATTTTAATTTAAAACATTAAATAAGAGTTTGTTGACGGAATACCGATTTAGCGCAGTTAAATCTCAAGTAAAGTTGTGTATATCTGTAAATATATTAATAAAACGTACAGCTCATTTTTTATGCAAAACTATTCCCAGCAAACATTCTTCATGGTCAACAGTTTAAGAAACGCTGCCACTGTTAAACTCGCTGCACCTGAGTGAAATCAATTAAGGCGAGTCGAGGCGTCGCTCCCAACGCTTTTTCCACGAACCCATAATTAGATATCCGCTCGGCTAATCAATCAAGCCATCAGCCATCAGCTTCTCAACACTCGTTTTTGTTTGATTTACAACCAAATACACCATGACCATTTACTTCTTCTAATCTCTATGTGAGGTGGCATTTTGTTGCAGATCTGTAGGCAGGGGAATAGAGTCCACTGTTCCCATATGGGACGTGTCTGACATGATCGGGGAGAAATCAGATGCACCGATGGCTAATGTAACGCTCTCGAGGCACTGGTTTGTGGTCGGATCGGAATCCGACCTCATAATACGTGAACACCATCGCCACACCATCGCCAGTAGACGATGAGTGACTAATATAGTCTGAGAAGAAGTTAACTTTACTTAACGGCCACATGAATCGAAAACGGCTGTTTAAGTTTCAAAATTGTCTTTCTTTGTATATAGTGTAGGGGACAAACAAGAAATCGCAGCCTTTGAACTACTAACAACGCCCATGAACATTAGCATAATAGTGCTTATGCGTTGCCCTCCTTTTCACCTCAACCCAATGGGCCACCGGCTACTCACAACCGCACGAAACGCGACACTGAAGATGTCATTTTACGGCAGTGTTACGTGAGCGCGAGGTACCTCCCCGGCCGTGCCGGCCCAATTCCGTAGTATGTAGTGTCATGTTCACATGCATGACACTACCTCCTCCTGTGCCGCATGGCACTACTTAAAAAATTGAGAATTAAAATTGTCTGGAAAATTGAAAAATGGCCGCAACGCATATCCTATGGTCATGTCATGGCACGTATATTGGCGTCGTGTATTACCATCAGATAATTGAGACAATGACGTGAGTATCAGCGTCATATCATCATCAGGTATCCAGCAAAATTAGAAAAGCATGAAAACAGATATTGTAAGAAACAATATCTGCGGGTACTCAAAATATTGCCCTCATTTTGAATTGACTGAATGTAATGCAGGGTAACCGCTCCATCTATTGAGGTTTCACAGATGCCTATATGTGGTTGCAGTCACACATCAGAGTGATAAAATTATGACTTCCGTCCATAGGGTCCGCGTGATCTGCCGAAGTTTGGGCCATCAAATTCTTTCCACAGATGACTATTAATTTTGTTTGCAGTGTCAGCACAAATGAGCTTAGCGGCCAGCGGGAGTCTGTTCCGGGGGATGGACCGGGCGTTCTGCATCAGGATGAAGAGCACGCTAACCAAACGGGGTTGCCACTTCAAATCGTCCGGATATAGGGTAAGAATCTTTAAGCTGTGACAAAAGTTCACTTTTGAAAATATTTATTTGTTTTAAACAATTCATGCAACTATTTCTTTAGAGCCAACTAAATTTATTCTATGGTGCTCCAATACTCTGGCTACCGGGAAGATTATGACCATTGCAAGTTGTCGAAACGTCGAAAATATTTAACAGTTTAAATTCTCAAATGGGCGCCGATAGAATGGCTTTGAGAAAGTCTTTCACGTAAATTTTCGTTAAAACCAAATATATAGGTACTTTTAATAAATGTGTCATTGTTAAATAAAAGGTTTGAATATTCATAATTCTGTAAACCGCCATCTGATATAACCTGGCTTATATCGGACGGCAGTTTAAATATTGATGATAATTAATTGAATTGAAAATATAGTGACATATTTCTATAGACTGAGAAATGTACGCTGAATTTTCATTTTCAATCTAGGTGGGAAGAGACAAGGAAGAACGGACCAGGTACGGAGAACAGGGTAACTGGCGGGTGGGTATCATTACCAGGACATCAAAAACTTCTAGATATCTGGGATAACTCTGAAATATTTGAGGAATTCTGAATTTATGGAAGCGTCCAAATTTGACGAGGATGTCAGAAGCACGACTTTGTTTTCCATATAATTTTAAATTTGATATGAACTGCCTTTATCAGAGCATAACCTAAACTGAAGGCCTTACTCCCAAACGACTCAGAATTCCTAGAGGTTCTGAATTTGGCTATTAAGGAAGGATTTTGTCATATTTTAAAGAATCTTTTTTATCTCAATTAAGTAATAGTTACCCTGTAATAGTAGTTGTAAGTAAGGAAATAAATAAAAAAAGAACGCGAAAATAATCTCTCCAACTCTCAACTGAAGAAATTTTGTTACTTCTCCAATTTTGTTTTCAAAGAGTATTAATTGTAAAAGTATAAAAAAATTACAAAAAATAAATAGTCTCGAAGAGATTTCGGTAAAATTTTGAACGAAAATGCCCTAAATTTCTTCGTTTATTATGTGGATATAATAATCTTACTATCATAAGACCTAATTACAGTTTACCATAGAATTATTTACAGACCATAAAGATATTTTAAACGACCAATCTCACACTTGAATTAAATTTCTCATGAAGTACCTACCACCCAGTTCATTTTTCATAAACAATAAAACTGTTAGCGACAATCTATTACTGACGCTTTATCCTCCAGATAAGATCGCGTTATGTTCTGACACCGAGTTCGGTAAAAGTTATGGGTCATATCGCGCCTGCGGCACCCCAGCCCATAATTTCTACAATAATGTTTGCGATCATGAAATTACATAAACGTTTTAGATATTAAGACATAATAAAGTCTCTATTTCGATTTTTTTTTTTTGTAGGAATTCTATATTGGAAAATTTTCTATAGCTAAAAGTATCATCTTGCAAGATGGGTCCATAGACATAAAAAGAAGTCATCTTTGTTGTCTCTGATCTACTCCTAACACAATAGACATTAAGCTCCCGAATCACGTTAGAACAGGTTATTAACTAATTTGGAATTTCCCCAATTAATATTTAGCCTATGGCACAGGGCATAGACAATAAACGAGTTGAAGTAATTGCGTTGTCGATATGCGCGAGTTACGCGCCATTAAGATGCAGATAAACCGAGAATTGCTTTAACTTTCTGTACCCTTAGCCAATTTATTGGTTTTATACGCTTTGGTATTAGTTTAAAGTGTTCAGTAACACGATAAATGAAAGCTATACAATAAAGGATTCATATTAATCTATAGAAATGGCGGAAAAGATTTAAAGCATTGATAAATAGCATCCCTAAAGTTATTTTTAGGAATTTACCTTGGCTTTTTATCCAAGTGAACTGGCTTTTGAATACTTTGGCATGGACAACTGTGGATAGACCACATAGATAATATTTGGCGACATTTATGGAAGCTTTTTTTTATTGGTACCGTCATTCGTTTCAAGAAGAGGTAGTGTCATACCGTATAGGAGGAGGCAGTGCCATGCATGGTACATGACACTACATCCTAACATGCAACGGAATTTTACCGGCACAATCGCTGAATTACCTCTCGCTAACTTGATACCGGCGTAAAGTGAAAACGTCGCTGCCGCGTTTTGTGAGGTATGTGAGTATCCGGTTGCCCATGGGGGGGGGGGTTGATAGGAGGAGCAACGCATCTGCGTAACATCCGTGCGAATGTCCATGGGCGTCAATTTTGATCGTTTACCCCCTTATATTATAAAAAATACTGACTGCTAGAGCTTTTTTAATATATTTTTTATAGCAATGTTTCTCCGTCGTTTCAGGTAGTTTTAATGCTCTGCCGGCTCCGGCCACAGTATACCTTCTCTCACAGCCGGAAGGCGCCGCCGCAGCTGCTGGGGATGGTGGCCCTGGCCATCGCACTGCCACCACCATCAGTTCATGAGATAAGACTGGAATCGGACATGTTCGTCACTAGAATCAACTTTGACTTCAGAATAGCGCACTGCGAGCCCAGGTATTACAAATTATGGATTTAATGAGCTATAATCTGGTAGACAGGAACATATTGAAGCTACTTATACATATGGCTCAGAAACCTCATTAATTTTAGCTTAAGAAAGTCATACAGGCCCATTGGCTGGGGAGGGGGATGATAGGAGAGCAACGCATCTCTGTAACAATGTGTGTTCGTGGGCGTCGGTAGTCATCAACGGCTCGATTGCTCGTTTGCCACCTTATGCCATAAAAAGAATATACTGGTCAAACCTTGTCTATCTAGTCAGCATGTTAGTCGCGCACCTAGCATGATTCATTTATCCGATAAATGCCAAGCGGCAGGCCAGTGAATAAAGGACACCTATTGGCCTAACTCTTACTACGAGTGCGACGCCCAAACTCTGTACAGGGATAGCATACCACAGAATAGAAGAAGAGCACATCTGTGAAGAAAATTTTGAGTCGACTGAACATAATTTAACGTCGGTGACCCATTGGGGGGGGGGGGATTGAGAAGGATGGCAACGCTTTAGCATAGTAATTATGATGATGTTCGTGGGCGTCGATAGTAGTAATAAGGCACGTTTGTCCCCCTATATTTAAAAAATACAGTAATAACGTCAGGTCACAAAATATGATAAGATTTTTTGTGACCAGGTACTAGGTAAATTAAAGTACCTAGAAGTACCTAGTCCCTTGATCGATGGTGTTGTTGTATAAATACACACTTTTATTGCAATAAAACTACTTCTATTTACTGACTGAGTCTAACCGTGATCGTGATTGCTGTAAAGCTTCCGAACCGTCGAGCTAATTAAATAAACAGCGATAAAATCCGTAAAGGTACTTTTATTGTCAGGAATAACATTCGCGTAAACTTAAGACATCAATAAAGATTTGTATTATAAACATTCATACAAATGTAATAAAGCATCTTTTCGTCCTTGCCTCTATTCTAGCAGGGTGTCGGAACTCCTCGGGTACACGGCAGAAGAACTGACGGGGAAGAACCTGTACGCCTTGTGCCACGGTGAAGATGCCAACAAACTGAGAAAGTGCCACGTTGACTGTAAGTATAAGTGCTTAATATATAGCATATATTCTATTATATTTACTTGGACTATCGGTGTTTAAGATATATTGTATATTCTATTATATACAATGATACTGTGAATATAAGTGTTGAATATACTGTAAAGAGAGTTTAGGAGAAAATATAGTGACTTAGAATGTTAAGATTTCAGCTTCAGCTTTTATTTTCTGTGATGTTAAAGAGAACAGTTGAAGAGGTTTTAGCTAAGAGGTATAGCAATGCTGCATTGCAACGGAATTGGACCGGCACGACCCGTAGGTACATCTTGCTCACATGACGCCGGGGTAACGTAACAACTTAGGTGTTGCGTTTGTGAGTAACCGGCGGCCCGTTCGTGGTGAGGAGAAAAAGAGGGTAGCGCATCGGCATATCTATGCGGATGTTCATGGGAACTGGCTCCAATTTCTCGTTCTTCCTCCTATACTATAAAAAAAGTACTGTGAAGAGAGAGTTTTGGAGAGTTAACTGTTGAGAGGTGCTTTGGGGTATTTCCAGATAACCAACTATCAGAATAAGAGCAGATAAGGAATTAATTCTAGGGATTAGGAAAATGTATATTCTAAGGCGAAGAGTATACATACTTTCCTAATCGGTATTGTATAGGAAAAGACAGAAAAACAGGTCTTTCGTCTTCTTAGTCCTGCGCGAAAACGTATTAAAGATTTCATAATACACGCATGAAAAAATTGTGATTAAATTCTTTGGTAATTCTTTCCAACTTACAGTTTGTTACAAATGTAGAGTCAATTTACTACTCTAACTCTGTACAATACAACATGTAAAAACTCTCAAAAATATAGAAAACCAGAAACAACATTATTGCACATTAAAAAATTTTATACGCGACGAATACAGTTCGCGCTTACTTGTATATTCTATATGAGCATCAGAACACTGTCTAAAATAAAGCCATTCGCATGGCGTCCGTAACCAAATTACCCGCTTTCAAACAAAACACCCGGTACTTTATGATAATACGTCATTGTTATTCTGTACCTCGTTCCTCTACATTTGACCGGCATCTGTGGACATTTAAATATTCTCGTAAAGCCATCAACTAGAGGCGGTAGTGAAAAAGTTTTACTAAATGATGTACGCGGTTCGTGATTGGCGTTAATAGTCGGCCATCTTGGATTGTGTAAACCTCGCTACAATGTTGTTCGATTTTCAAATTCAAATTAGTTTTATAATGTTGGTACGTTTGGTCATATTCTTCACTTGTAGTTCTATATGAATGTTACCTACATATAAAGTTATAATTTTTGTATCTGAACTGTACGTTCGTTTTTTAGACTTACCTTAAACTTTTTTTTGTAAGTAAAGAAATGATGTAATAGTTACTCTGTGTACAATAAATCTGCATATAATGTAAATGGAGAACTCTAAACACCTAATTTAAAATCACCAACCAACCATTTTCCATTTAAGTGTTACAATTTATTTTTATTTATATATAGCTACCAATTTATGTAAATAAAACACTAGACCACAAACGAAAAGAAATAAAAATTGCTTCAAACGACATTTCCCACGCAAGGGAAAAGGAAACGTGATGCCACGTGACATTACTATTCAAATCACAAACTGTCACAGACGTTGCGCCTAAATTGTGTTTACAGTGTGCGACGGCCATTAATAGACACAGTATGAGACTATACAGGATACATTTATATACAGTTAGATATAACTAGCATCACCCGCGGTTTCACCCGCGTAACTCAGGCCCTATCGGTGGTAGCGTTTCAATATATATACCACAGCCTTTCTTGATAAATTGACTAATCAACAGAAACATATTTCTCGATTAGGGCCAGTAGTTCTCAAGATAAGCGCGTTCAAACGAACGGACTCTTACGGACTCTTCACCTTTAGGCCTTTCATCTTTAGATTGGCAGTTCCATTAGTTATCCAAATCTAATTTGGGAATATATGACTAATTAGGTATTAGGTATACCTACCAAGTTAATAGGAGGTGGTGCCATGCTGCATTACCGTGGGACTGGGCAGGCACGATGAAGTGAGCTACCTCTCGCACATATCGTACCCCCTTACATTGACATCTATGTCGCGTTCGTGCCGTTTGTGCGGAGCCAGTGGCCCATTGAAGGAGAGGAAGAAAGGAGGCAACTCAGGATATAAGCTGTCCTGAATTATAACGGCTAAGAAACGGAGGGAGCCAACATAATGGCCCAAGCGTAGAGACGAACGACCTTAGCGTAATGGCCGATCGTTAAGTGATGTCCACCCATGACCCAATAAGTGTAGTGAAATCTATCGAAGTCTGATGACGTAATGGCGCTCTGTATGCCGTGTACGCCTTTAGAAATCCATGTCAAGACGTACCTCAAGGCAGCAGGAAAATTTACTGCTGCTCTGCTTTTATGAGTGAACGGCTAAACGTGTTGTAACATCGCTTCGATGAATGGATAAAGAAAAAAACAACGTTCAATTTAATGATAATAATAAAATCATTTATTTTCAGACTTTGGTCCATACAAATCTGTGTTACAGAACAGCTTTTTCCGACTAACGACGACAAATACACCTGTGATTTTTTTTTGTATTTTTGCTAATTTTTCTCCCTGCTCCCCCTTAGCGACGCCCTTGGTTAGTCTTTGACTCTATAGGAGACCATAAACAAACAATAAATTATAAACACTATTGTGTAACACTAAATCGACTAACAATAGTGATGCTTCAGGCCCGCGGCCAACTTGCGAATTAACAAACAAACAATCCAAAAAGCGACACTGTCTAATGATTCACGTACTTACAATACACGTGTACAAGACATTGTTCTAGAATATAATGTGAATTTGTTTATTGAGGTAAGGGTGAGTATGCACTGTAAATAAAAACATACATAACAAAATTAACACCAGAGAGAAAAATAACAAAAAATTAATAGAAAATGAAAATAAAATATAAGAGAACAAGGCTTTGAAATAATCAGATGATTCATTTTTCGATCGATTTCGTCCTTTCAAAAACACGTTCGAAATAGAATGTCTTAACAATAAACGAAAATCGAGTGCCAATCCGGAATACTGAAAAGTTACGCAAAATATACTTTTTGGTGCCTATCTACGTCAGTCCTTATCCCCCCACCCCCCAATCATTATCATAACAAACTTCCTCCTATCAGCCAATCATCCATATATTCACTGAAAATATTTTATCCTTTGAAGTTATAATTCTTTTGGCGCGTTAGGGAAAAATATAAGAGTTTTTTTTTTATATTGCGCGCGCCCGCTGTGACGAAAAACCGACATCTTGATGTTTTATTACTTCAAAAAAAAATTACCATAATCAAGTGTCAATGTATTAAATACCTTTTTTTTCTATTGATTATTTATTTCTTTATCTATGTAAGGCCAACACATTATACACAGTTACAATTTAAAGATATTATGTTATACAAAAACATGTTCAGTGCAGTCATATCAAATTATACAATTTAAAGATGACTTTAACAATTTATTAATTTTTTTTAAAAACTTAGAAAAAAGGCGAAAGATAAAATTTTGAAAAAGAACTTTATCTTGTTACCTCTAACGCGTGTACATTAATTAGCACATACACTCTATTGTGGGCACAGCCCTATTTAATTTATTCAAATCGATTAACGTCATTAAACAATTTGAGTGAGTAATTCAAGGTCGCCGCTATCCATACGATTCTTCGATCTGTCATATAGATACTGCTATGGCTAACAGATATGTTATCACATGCAAAGCTTGGCGACTGACGTACGCACGCGATCACACAGTAGTAGTTACTAGCACCACCCCGCGGTTTCACCCGAGTAATATCGTGGTTTATAGCCTATAGCCTTCCTCGATAAATGGACTATTGGACACAAAAACGATTTTTCAATTTGGGTCAGTAGTTGCTGAGATTGGCGCGTGCAAACAAACGTTACTATAGATTTAGTAATCTATAGTATTTATCGGCTAGTACTGATCCGGCAAACGTTGCTTTGCCAGATTGGGTGAAGAATCCTTATCACTTATGAAAAGTAGATAAAAGCCGGTCGGCCTACACCTACTAAATATATGAAATTTGGTAAAGCCGTTTCGGAGGAGTAAGGTAACACCGTGACACGAGTTTTATATACATAGATAATATTAATATTTTTTCTCCGTACCGGAGTAGGTGAAGGCTGTATAGAGAATTGCTGTTTCGACGTTAGTTAGATCTTTTGTAATTTTAGTTCATTTGCAACAGTAAAAGATAATGGCTAATGATGGTGTAGATACTAGCATGGTGTTTAATGATAGGGACGACCGAGCGGTTGGCGTTTGTTTATCATTTGTGTCTAGCAAAGTCGATACACACAATTGCTATGTTGGCGTGCTGCCCCGTTCTTCTCTCCTCTATTAGGCCACTAGTAAGTCACAAATGTGGGCTACATTTCAGTGTCGCATCTCTCATAAGCCCTTAATTTTTTTATATAAAATAGGGGATCAAACGAGGAATCGGAGCCTTTTTTACGACAACCGATGCACATGTACAGCCGTATAATTACTATGCAGATGTCTTGTCCTCCTTTCCTTTTCCCCTCCAATGGTTCAAAGTGAAGAGATGTTTTATATGTACAGGGATAATTGTCTTATATACTCTTTATTTTTTTTCATTGTCCTGGATAATTGAATAACACGCTATATTATATTATTTCCTCTCAGACGGGTATAGATAGAAAGGAAGAAAAAAAACCTCATTAGAACGCACCTTTTTAACAATACGGATATTTGCTGTAACTAACGCCGGATTAAACTACTGGGGCGCGTTTTCAAACATTAATTTATTTTTGATAATTTTGCAGTAGCACATGGGGCTCAAATCAGTGGGGCTAGGGACGAGCCCTCTTCAAATCGTCTGCCCATTTAGTGCAGGAACGTCTACACAGTCTAATTTAAGGATAATTGGCTTCGGCGATGCACGCTCCTGACTCGTTTGATTTGCTTCCAGTGATGAACAAGGGCCAGGTGCTGACGCACTACTACCGCATCATGAACAAGCTGGGCGGTTACACCTGGATGCAGACCTGTGCCACCGTCGTCTGCTCCTCCAAGAATGCCGACGAGCAGAACATCATCTGTGTCAATTATGTTATAAGGTATGTATTTTATACATCATAAATTAAAGGCGGGTATTTTCTTTGGTCCAAAGTTGTTCAGGGTCTTTTGTCCCCTCTTCTTATAAGAGTGGTTAAAAAGAGCAGCCTTCTCGGTTCAGTTGGCTTCACCTAGACTCACCCCAGGCTACTAAGCCCAACTGTGGTTTACGTCTTGTCGCGACGGTGGGACTTAGAGCAGGCCTAAGCTATAGAAAGTTATTTACAAAGGAAACAATAGCAAGACCGCTCTTGCCTCTAACGCTGTGCTTGGGTATAGATACCTATCAGAGAAACCAATAAAAGTCAGGAAGTTATTGCTATGAAATTTAATCTGAAGATAAATATGTTACAATGTTACTAATAAAACTTATAACTATTAACTCAAGTATCAAGAAATGAGTACTTACATCTTTAAACCTTTCACTTCAGTGGTCGTGAGTATCCCAATACCGTGATGGATTGCTGTCAACTTGAAGAGAGTGTGCAAGGTGTGAAACGTGAAGAGGTTACGGGAGACCCAGAAAACGGGCCACCTGATGCGGACAACTCCAGCGCACCACCCCCGCCCCCAAGACACACCACTGAAAGAACCGAAGCCCCAAGCAACAATGAGGCTGTGTCCAACGCGCCCCCCACGTCTGACGTCACTCACCTGACTAGATTGAATGATACCCAACCTCTACCACTACACACAACACCAGAGAGAACATCGCCAATGCCAGCCCGAAGGCAAAAGAGAAGAAAACTCACAACTGACTGCGAAGAAGAGGGTGACAAAGATGATGATAGACGAAAAAGTTCCTCTAATCCTGGAGCAACCATCCCTCCAACTGAACGTGATATGAACAAAACAATGGCAATAGCGGAGGGGAATGATGCTACCTCTGTAAGGGATCTAGAGAATGCCATGTCTAAACATCTACCCTCGGTGGCTTTAGACGGTAAGGAAATCTCTCACCGACCAACGGACTTCTCCACTGATGCCCTTCTGAAACAACAACAGAAATCAACAATACAATGGATAGGAACACAAAGTCATCACATTAATCACCTGAATAGACAAATGCCTGGCAATCATGGCGCTACACCAGCGTCAGCGCTGTTGAGACAACTCTACGCAAATAGAGAGAGCGTCATCAGGAGTAACTTCTTAGGAGATGGCAGAACTGGCGGTTATTATTCTGGAGACGGTCAGACAGGACCCTTACCGACACCGCCAGGCAGTGAAGGGTCAGGATATAGTGAGCAGTTAGGGCATAAGAGTACTGATATTAGTTCTATAGCCTATGGGGGTTATGCTGATTATCATTCGGCTATGACACCTCCAGGGTCCGTTTCGCCTAGGGATAAGCAACAGTATGCTCTGTCATATGATAATAGCGCTTATTCCGAAGCATTAAGACATTCATATTTAGGAGAGGCTGCCTTGCCACTAAAGCCTCAGGCCTATTCTGCAGTTCCCGGTGCTTTAGATTACGCTTCCCCTCTAGACCAGTCCCAGTTCTTCCATCCGTCTTCATCTTTCCACCTGTACCATCCCCAAGCTCACTCATCTCATTCCCACCAGGCAGTGGACAAGTCGGCGCCGCCTAACACCAACTGGTACTCGGCTAGTAACTCATAGCCATTCCACTAGAGCTAACCAGTTTTCGTCCATTTTGTTTTGTTTCCTGTTGTTATTATTGCATTTTTGTTGTTGTATGGATGTGCGAGCATGAGAGGAAGATTAATATTTATTACTTAATGTTGATGTGTGCCAATCTCCGTTTGTAACAGGCGTGATATAAAATGGAAAAATTTCTCGAAGGTGCCAATTATGTGTTTTTTTATATAATATCTAACTTGTTATTATCAAAATGAAGCAAAAATGGATATTTGAAATCATGAATGCGAAATGTTTTTTTTTATAATTGTGAGAATTAGGATTGACACTTGTACCTATAAAAATACTGTGTATGATTTAACCAAAATTTTTAATGCTCATGACAATTATTGGGCTACGTGGCTTCTTGCATATCAATTAAATATCTAAGGCTTTGTAAATTATTGTAAAATAAATACATTTCACTGTATTAAGGTTAATCTATTAATTTCCCTTGTAAATGATCGAAGTTAATTATGTATATTATTATTTAGATTAAGATTTTCCTGTACATACATTACGTAAGGCAGTTTTCTATAATGCTCAAAGACTTTTTGTTTATGTTTAAGTGTAGATTTTATTTGTTTTGTGGAAATAATTTATTTCCTATACGAAATTAGTTAAATTATGTACATTATAGAATCTTAATGTAAAAAATATAATGATTCGTTTCATTATTGATTTTTGGATTAGTACAGAATAAAAAATCTTTTATTCATTTAACAATTCCAGGTTGTTTTTATCAGTATATGAAAACTACAAAAAAAAAGTACAATTTTACTCATTTTCTCAGATTTCAAATTAAAAAACAAATAATGAAAAGAAAAAAGTAAAAAACAAAACAGTTGAATTTAATCATACACAAATTTTTATTTGTTTTTGTCAGACTGTATTAATGCAAAAAATTGGCTTTTTTTAAAATGAAGGTAGGTATCACTTATTTAAGAGCACATTCAATAGAGTAAAAATGAAGTAAATACCTAGTTATGAACAAGAAATCATAGTCAACAAAAAACTGTAAAATAAATTTTAGTACTTAAAATAATTAAAATTTTATTAAAAACCATTTTTATTATTACAACAAAGTTATTTTGAAGAAGTCCAAAATTTCACGTGTCATATTTTGAAAATACTCAGAACATTCCATTTTTAATTGTTTCCGTCCTTTTTTTTAGTTTTTCGTTAGATTTTCAAATTGCGAATTTATTTCACTTAATCTTAGATGTTAATTGATAATTTGAAACGCTCTTTTATTGTGCAATATGAATGAAAATGTTGTTCATTTTGTTTTATAGGCTTCGTTAAATGTAGCGTAATTAAGGATTTTAATAATAATTTAAAATTGTAAAGTTGTAATTAATATAATCTGGAACAGGCTTATTACGAAATTATCTGTTACGTTTAAATCTTTTTTGAACTGATTTATTTTTTATTGATAACATAAAAAGCAAAAGAGTTTTTCTCTAAATAAAATATGAATAATTTTCACGTCTCTTGTTTTATTTCTTCTTTTACACCAGCGTGAAATTTATAAAAAAAAATTCCTAACTATTATACTAGTGACAAATTGGAAAATTGCTGCGGGCCTCGAGGTGGCCGGTCAGCCACAGTTTCACAATGGTTGAACATAATATTCATTGGTAAGCTTCTCTATATTGGTAGACAGAGGTGATCTTCCACAGTAAATGTGTTATATAACTCTTTGTTCTCTTTTTCATACATTCTCTCCGCGCAATGGGCAACGAGATTAGATCGACAAAAAGAGTACTTTTTTTAATGCTTTATGACGGAAGTGTCCAGTGCAGTTTCATCAGTTACTATAAGACATGTCGGGCGACGGTCTTGGCAAGATTGTGGTCGATCCCACATATGGGAAGGATGTATCCCGATAATTATTTAAGATTAGCTACAGTAGCTATTATGTTATTGGCCGAGGGGACCCTGTCCTCGAGGGCGAGACCCTCCCCTTTCTAACGGGGGAGGGGGGGCTATTTCATGCGTGGCACCTAATTGCATTGACGTGGGGGCTAGAGAGGTGACGGCTTCCTTGAGTGTAGAGGTTGTATAGCGTTAACGAGAAGACGGAGGGGCTCCGGCTATGCGGGGGCAGCTGATGGACAGCGACCTATATCGGGACTGTCTGTTGGTCAGATAGGCATTGATGATTCGGACTAATCTATCCGGCAGACCCAAACAGAACATTTTACAGATTAAGCCCTCGTGCCAAACTCTGTCAAATGCTACGTTGTAAAATGCGGCACACGTCGGCATGCATCTTGAATTCTCTCATAGCACCTTCAAATCGCTTACGTACTTTTGAAGCTTATGGGGCGCTAGCTTATGGGTCTGGGGGGTGCTTATCCGGCTTGTGGATACCAATCACAGTGGCAAATTTTTATGAATCTGGAAATGTGTAATGTACAAGTAGGACGTTGATAATGCACACTTGGAGATTTATAAAAGCGGGCGGTAAATTCTTTAGAACCTTATTTGTTATACCAACGGGACCCGGGTCCCGTCGAAGTACTACGGATTTGATGAGGTCACTGACCTCATCAGACCTCATCGGCCGTGTATGGCCGCCTTCTGGAGGTACAGAAAGGCGATGCTCTACTTCAATATGGACCTCTACATGGAAAGGGACTGTTTGGGAGGTACTAGGAGAGCACTAAGCCTCCAGGGCGTCGGCAAATAGTTCGACTTTTTCGTCATCTTCCATTGCGGGAAGACGATCCAACCCTATAAGAGGGGGGCATAGCCTGTCACTTCTCTGATTTTAGAGCTTGCGCAAGAGGCCAGTAGGCCGTGTGTGAGGGAGAAATATTGCTAAGTAACTGAAAGAGAGAAAGAAAGAAAAGACGTTTATTTGACGACAAACAACAGACATACGCGAAGATTTCACATATTTTTTATAAAATATAAAATAAAAAAATAATATATATATATATATATATATAATAGTGTGCAAGAGGCACACAGGAGATTCGACAAATTGGTTTAGGTCGAAATAGGTCAGATGAACATGATATACGTGGCTCCTGACACCGATTTTCAACCAAACCATCTACCGCGTGCCTCACAGCTGTTGGGCATCAAATAAAAACATATCATAAAAAAAAAAAGAAAATGTATCTACTAAAAAAAGCAAAGAAAGACAAAAATGTTACTAGATAGTTTAAATTAATTAAAGTATGCAGCTAACACAAAACAGTTGGAAGGAATAAATTTACAAAGGTACACATAATGCTATCATACCCCTAAATGCACTTTCATATTCATTAGTATGAAAGGAAACATATAGCTGTAAGTCATCTGCATACATGTGGTAATTGGATTTACTGGTGCAGTCATGTATATCCGAGCAGTACAAATTAAATAAAATGGATCCTATGATGGACCCCTGTGGCACGTCCCTCCTCAATAAAGTTAAATACGAAGCATTTCTCCCCATTACTAAGCCGAAGCGCCGCAAATTATGTCCTATTTGTGACGCAACTATCGAACCAGCGAAGAGCTGTGCCGTCAAATCCGAAAGAGCTTAGTTTAGGGAGAAGTAAAGTTGTATTAATTAGATCAAAGGTGCGAGAAAAATCTCTAAAAGTTCGTGGCCTAACCTACATGGAGCTATGACATCTTTTTAAATCTACCGTCATTTGTTAGTATGTGTCATATTCATTTATTGTGCGCAGTTTCATTCCGATAATGCACAATATAAATTTTCTGTGATTATTTGTTTCAAGCAATCTGACGCAATTTTCAATAATGGAGAAAATTGAACACCGTGCAGTCATTAAGTACCTCAATGAAAAAGGCCTATTACCAAAAGACATCCATCAAGATATGGTGAGCACTTTGGGGGAGTCTGCTCCATCGTATTCCAGTGTCAAGAAGTGGGTAGCTGAGTTTAAGCGCGGTCGTGAGAGCATTAAAGATGATCCTAGGAGTGGAAGGCCTACATCCTCTACGACGAAAGAAAACATCGATAAAATCTGTGATCTCGTACTGGGTGACTGACGTTTGACCATTGGTAAGATAGCTGAGATAACAAACATTAGTAATGGCCGGTGCGACACATAATAACGGAAGAGTTGGGGTTCCAGAAGGTTTCTGCTGGCTCGAGGTTGCCTTCAATTTCGCGAGACTGTTTGGAACTTTTAGAGACTGATCCCGAGGACTTATTGTGAGATACGTTACCATGGATGAAAGCTGGGTTCACCACCATACTCCTGAATCAAAGCAACAATCCAAACAGTGGAAAAGATCAGACTCTCCTACACCGAAAAAGGCTAAGGTCGTTTTGTCGTCTAACAAAGTCATGGCTTCTGTTTTTTGGCGTGCGAAGGGCATTATTTTTGTAGATTATTTACCGAAAGGTCAAACTATAAATTTTAGTTATTATTGTAAGTATGGTATTCGGCTCTCTTCTCAAGTAGGAAAGCCGAGAGACGCCTGTGGTTACCAGGTGACCTGTATAATAGTGCCGTCTTTACAGAGCTTTGCCTGTTTATACGTAATGGAGCGGATGCCTAGCTCTTGGTAGAGAGTTATCCAAACGCTCAGATCGTGCATTACTATCGGGGTTGGACGTTTGCCTTTTACAGTCCGCGTCTGCCTCTTTGACTCTGTGTGTGAGCGGAGCCCACTTTTCTCCGGAACGTTTTCGCCTTTCTGACCTTCGTGCCCGATAGGGGCTGGGATTTTTCTTAGCCGCTTTGGCCAGTGGCGGCTGACTAAGGACCCGGGAGCGGTCACAACACTCTCCTGTTATCTCTTCCTTTTTTGAGTTTTATTAGAAAACACTTTTTGTAATTGCTTTATTTGTACGAAAGATACTGCCAACAAAATAAAAAGGATAACAAAGAACTCAAAGGAAATTAAGAAGAAAGCATAACAATAATTAAAATAAAATCATCAAAATATTATAGGAGGCAGCATATCCCACAAAAAGGTGTGACCTCAGTTTAAGTCAGGAGAATACCTAACACCCCCACCATGTTTCAAGCCTTGTCGTGGCGGTGATTTACGCAAAGTTTTCACTCACAGTTGTATTGTTATATTTTTTTCTCAGCAACTCGTGAATTTTCACGCAGTCAGCACGCTCAGGACCCTTCGCGGAGTTCACGCGGATAGGTGGTCGCGCGTGCAGCGGGGCCAGGTCGCGTAGACGAGCATGCGGTCCATTGTCTGCCCTATTGAACATAGCGGTCGACAATCAAACCACAAACTCATCCAGCAACTCTATCCCAAGTCACGCGCGATCACGACGTTACGGACGTAGCGACCGGCTACGGTGATGACCCGTAGGGATATGAACTGCTGGGCTTGCCGGCGTTTTCGCTGGGCCTGGGAAGTTAGCGCGTACCATGCGGGGGCGGCGTAAGTGAGGCGTGGCGGATATACGTCTCGTAAATCCCCAGTTTCGTCCGTGTAGGGAGTCCGGACGCTAGTACCGGCCACAACAAAGCGCGGGCTGTTCTCGCTCTAGTTGACCGCTCAGTCCACCTGCGAGCCCATCCGCAGCGCGCGGTCGATACTGAATCCGAGATACACGACTGGGGATTCCCAAGACACATCCTGGCCTCTGAACTTTAACCGCCCCGGCATGGAGCGCCTCTTGCTGATATATAGCGCCGTCGTCGTATCCACGTAGACGGACATGCGCCATGTGTCGAGTCACTCCGGCAACCGATCCAGCATGCGCTGCATGCGCCTACTTGCGAGCTCCTGCTTTCGGGACGAGGTGACGTATGCGCTGTTATCGGCGAACAGCGCAAGCATAACATCCGCCTCACCCTCTCCCGAAGGATCGCTGAGTGTGGGGATGTCATTGGTGTAGGCCGCGTACAGGCAAGGGGATATGCAACTACCCTGTGGCACTCCAGCGCGTATAGCCTTCACCGAGGAGTGCCTCCGCTCCACCGCTACCCGAAAGGTCCTACCTTCCAAGAATGACGTCTCACGAGCGCCAGCGGGGCGCCGGCGTCCACTAACTTGTACAGGAGTCCCGGGTGCTCCATGGATATTCGAGAAAGACCGCGACAGAGTGTCTCCCTTGTTCGTGGAGATGAACAAGGGAGACACTCTGTCGCGGACAAGTGGTGGATCACCCGCGGCAGTTGCAACGTGGTCGGGTGGCCGCTCCGGAAGCCGAACTGTTCATCCCTTATGGGAATGTACAGCTTCAGCCTCCGAAGCAGAAGCCTATCGAACAACTTGGTGATGTGCGACGGCAGCGTTATCGACCGGTAGCTTCCAGGCAGGCTTTGGGGCTTGCCTGACTTCGGCAGAACGATGACCTTCCTCTCTTTCCAGGTCTCCGGAAAAGGGTTTTCGGAGAATGCCATTTCCTCGGCCAACTTGTTGAGTTGTCTTTATCCTCGGACAGCGGATGCGGGCCCAGAGTTTTCTCTACAGCCTGCGAAGCGGCGGCCTCCACCTCGTCCGGGATAGACAGCTGCCGGGCGATGGTGATGTCGACTAGATCATCCTGATAGACGGCCCATTCGATCCTCTCTCTGATCCGCACTCTTTCCCTAAGGATTGCTCCAGGATCAAGTGTGACGAGGATGGGTAGGTGTTGAGTGTCAAGGTCATACAGGACCTCGATGTTGACCGTGGCCTTGAGGTTTTGGTGTAGGGCGATGTCCAGAACGTCCGGGGTGCGCAATCCTCCTGCAGCCTAAAGCTAGCGCTTCTCGTGACGGCCGATCCCCAAGCTGGATGTTTGGAGTTCAGGTCACCGACCAACAACACCTGGCCGCCGTTCCCCAGCACGTTGTGGACATCACCAAGGTCGAAGCTGTTCCCGGGATGTCTGTACGCCGCGTAGATCCAGAGCTCCTCCCCCGCCATGTGAACGACTATACCAGTCGAGCCCATGTCGGCGAAGGGGCCCTGTCTCAGCTCGTCGTGTATACGGTCTGTCCCTCCGAAACGCGACGTAATTCGGTAGCCGGAGGCTCTGCGTCGGCCTCAGCCAAGTCTCGCCCAGCAGAATGACATGTAAGTCGTACTGCTGAGCGAGCAACTGAAGACCGTCGCCCTTGCCTCCTATACCTCCGGGGTTCCAGTAAGCGACCCTGAGCTCGTCACGGTCCATCACTGGCTCCCCGTTGGTTGGCCCCGTGCGTGCATGATTTGAGCCTAGAGGCGCGGGTCCCTGAGCACTCTGTACAGCTCGTCCTTCACGACCGCCCTCAGCTCCCCCCTGACGATCTCTCGGATTAGCTTCCTGAGATCGTCTGCGTGGACCATGGGCTCGTCGCGCTGGCGCCGCTCCCCTTCTAAGCACCCCGGTCCCCGCGCAGGTGGGGGGGGGGGGGCTGATGTCCGTGGTGTTGGGTTCGGTGTGGTATGTGGTGAGTTGGTGCGCGTGTTGATGAGCCTGCGTGTTCCGGGTCCCTAGCCTGTGTGGGTACTCGGCGCACTGCGGTCACGGCGGTCTCCTGTTGCGGAGGGCGGCAGCTTTGGACGGCCACGGCTTGGGGATTCCTCTTACGAGTGCGCCTCCTTTTGGGCTTGGCCGTCGTCACCTGCCTGGGTTAGGAGTCGTTGGCCGGGACGGTAAGGGATGGACTTGGGCCGTACTCGACGTCGAAACTGGTCTTCCTGCACAGTGAGCTTCCTACAAGCACATCGGGAAGCCCAGGCCCCTGAGCTCCTCGGTGTCCGTCCCCACCGGCAGACCTCTAATACCCACCTTGGTGCGGAAGTCCGAGGTTGGGGAGTAACAGTGCCATTGCACCGTCGGGTTCTCCTTGGTCAGGCCTGTCAAGAGTGCCAGGACCGCCCGGAACTCCTCCGGCGACTGCCCAAGGAACCGTATACTCTTCCCAAAGGGTCGGGCGTTGGGCGCGTGTCAAAGCGTGTCGCGCAGTGTGCGGAAGAATCTCTGCCAGTCCGGCAGAACTGCACGACGATCGGCGGATATTCCGCTAACCTACGCGGCTGTTGGGAAGCACTGGGGTGCTGGGTGTTTGGCCTAGCGCCAGTGGTAGACACAGATTGGGGGGGGGGGGCACACTGCACTGGACGTACCTTAGAGCTCTCCAGAGCGGCGGCAAACCCACGGTATCGCGTCGCGTCGACCGATCCGCTGGAGAAGGCAGCCTCGACGTCCCCGGCAGACGTAGCAGACGCAGCGGAGACGGTGCCAGGCGGCGTCAACGAGTCTTCCTCGGGCGTCGCTGGGCCAGCCATTTCCGATTCGCGTTCTGCTGCTCGAGGTGACGTAGGCGGTGAAGTGCGCAGTGACGGGCGTGATGATCGCGGTGGTTCGGGTGGCGATGGTGAGGGGGCGGTCGAGTTCGATGCCTCCGCAACTGCGACCACCTTTGAAGAGCCTTCAGCGGGCGAGGACGCCGCGCGCTTCTGCGGGCGTAACTCCTCTAGCTCCGTCAAAAACTCCTTCCGTTCCTCCTTCGTGGGGAACAGGGGTCTCCTGACCACCGTGCGTTCCTCCTTTTTTCTCGACATCGCTAGGTAGGGGCGATTCCGATGATGGTACTGTCCTCCATCGGACTCGCTGTCCACTCCCCGGACCTCTCTTCACAAAGGTTAGGGAGTGTGTCGCGCGGTGCAGCTTCGGACCTGTTGAGGCCTGGTGATCTCTCGTGTGCTCAATATATAATAGACTATACACTCGCACACAAAAAGCGCTTTGGCTTCGCCCGACGTCAGGACACGCCACGGAATAACAACTATTCCGGACTGCGTACTGAACAAGGACGAGAGGGCTGGGGCGCAAGCGGGATGACACTATCACTCCCTCACCTTTCGGCAAGAGAGAGACAGCATGCGTCTCCGAGTGCGTAAGGTGTCGTCGACAAACACAGCAGACAGCATAACGGAAATTGTACAGGGCGCGCAGTCTAAACCAGAATGAGAAAAAAGTAATGCTTTCTCATCTTCCTTCACCATTCACCTAGACAGACGCCCAGTTGCCGTCATATATTTCAAAAGGAAAAGGGGTCAAACGAGCATTCGATAATTCATGCCCACCGGCATCCATAGACATCCGCGGACGGACCTTCATAATTCTCCTCCGGCAAGAGCAGTACCAGTAACCAGAAAATCACAAAATAGATGGGGTCCAAAAACAAATTAACAAGATACCGCCTAAGTTTAATGTCTAAAATAACCAAAATATATGTATAAAAATTTTATTGAGATTCTGAACATACAAATTTTATATAAAATGGACGGATATGTACCACATATAGACAATGTTAACTAATAATTGTAAAACATACGTTTAAAACTATCAGGCACTGGATACTTATTCTAAATAACACGAACACATAATGTATTACTATTCTTATACATGAAATTATATGTATGTGCGTACCCAATACATGTACAACAATTACAATAATGAAAGTTGAAAAAAAAAAATATGTCAAAAGAATCGTGTAAAAACACTTCCTCACAGTCGAAAACATTGAATATTTTTTTTTTTTTTGTAAAATTACAATTTTTACATTTCATAATTAAATAAAACCAGTATATTTTTTTATGTAAAACATAATAATGTTATATTTAAAGTATTATAAACAAATGTAAGATTCGTAATATAATGAGTAAGAGGTAGTGCCTTGCTGCATTCCAGCGGAATTGCGCCGGCACGTCCGGGGAGGTACCTCTCGCTCACACGATACCGGCGTACAGTGACATTTTCGGTGTCGCGTTTCGTGAGGTTTTTGAGTAGCCGGTGGCCAATTAAGGGCAACAAATAATTTAGTCAGTCATTAAATAAAAAGAACGGAATAACTCACGACAGACCCAAAATTGACCTCAATAATAGAGAGACGAGAAGAAGAAACAATATAGGTACCTAATACATATTGTATCTGTATCAATACGTTGTATGTAGAATCTATTCCATAAATTTAAAAATGTGGTCAGAGATATTCGACTAAGCTAGAAAAGGGGCAGCTAACACCAGTAGAAGTCTTTTGGTCATGTTTTGTTACGCAAAACAAACCAAGTAACAAAATAGCAAAGGAGATGGTCCAAACGGACCGCAGGCCGCAGCTATGCTTGCAGGAATCACGAGGTGAAAGAAATAAATTGTATATAACTGTTATGATCGTGAAATGAAGATGATTCCATGGATTTTTTAATATTAATTATTTAACAATTCTACATTAAGCAGCTTCACTTGGGTAAACTCCTACATTTGCAGATTAAATGACATTTATTATTGGGCGCCATCTTGATGTAGGATTGTCAACATTCTTACTATATTAAGTAAGACTTGTATAGGTTTTACTATGTGCACGTAATATAGTTCCTTATACTAACTTATTTTATGTTTAATAAAATCTATGTATTTTTCTAGTTGATTTACAAAAACACCAAGAGTCAGCGTATCAAAACCGTCCGTATAAAAGATGTGCAATTGACAAAATGTAAGATGACTCCTTTTTACATAATGGTAAGGTTCACTGTGCTTAAAAAATATGTTTACATACAACCACGGATGCTTTAGTATGACAGTTCCATGTGAAATCGTGTATCTTGATTTTTTGTAAATCAATCAATTTTCTATGTTAATAGCATAATGGTACAAAACCAGATCCATGGATCATGTCATATACAGATATGGCATTGGAGATAGCTGAAATTATCCAAGAATAACGATTAGTCTATGAAGTTCCACAAGGCTATAAATACATAATTTTTACAGTAATAATTGTTACATTCTTTAGATTAACATTCATCATTATACATCATTAGCACCCTCGAATATCCAACAATGTGGACAACATACTTTGGTGTTGCCATGGGCAATAGTTGATGGGACAACCTGTGTATTGGAGCTAAATGTTGCATACATACATATATAAGTAATAGTACCTTGTGATGCTGACTGCAGATTACTAATAAACAGCACGCAACGCGACACCGAAATTGTTAATTAACGGCGGTGTCACGCGAGAGGTACCTCCCCGGTCGTGCCGGCCAAATTCGTCTGCAATACAGCAAGGCACTACCTCTTAAAAAAATGTGTCAAATAAGTTATGAATTTTATCATAATAAGTTACGGTTAGAGGTAATTAATTTCGTTGCCCAATTCCGTTGCATAGGAGGACGTTGTGTCATGCACTATGCATTACACTACCTCCTCCTATGCGGATGTCACTACCTCCTCCTAAAGTATTTATATTTGTGGCGTTACGTATCGAATAGGTATCATCGATTAATTATGAAAAAAATTGTGATCTCAACATAGTAGAAACTCTATTCATATTATAAATGTTAGTACATACATAGAATATTACATCTACCCTACATTTTGGTATCAGGTAAGTTGCTATAGGTATATTTATTGCTTACGTACGTGTGACAAGACTATATTATTATACAATCTTATGGAAAATTATGTTTTTTATAGCATAGGAGGCAAACGCGCCGCCCTAATTCCCTTCCCCCCCCCCCACCATGGTCCACCGGCTACTCGCAAACGGCACGAAACGCGACACTGAAGATGTCATTTTACGGCGGTATTATGTGAACGAGTGGTACCTCCCCGGTCGTGCCGGCCCAATTACGTTGCACAGGAGGATGTAGTGTCATGCGCTACGCATGGCACTACATCCTCCTATGCAGCATGGCACTGCCCATATTTTCATTACTTATTGTGTGTAAAACATAAAAACAGCCAAAGAATTCGGTACCGCGGTAGAGGTACGCAGCCAGTTATAGCGTGCGTCTACGTAGTGCATTATACCGGAGCCAACTATCATTTCATAAAATAGTATTGCGTGAGCCAGAGACATCAACTTGCTGGGACAAATCAGCTGCAATATAGCATGGCACTACCTCTTACAAATGAGGTACTTATTAAGACCGCAATATATTCCACATAACTTTGGTGGAATGTATAGTTTCTTAAAAGGGGCGAAAGGGGCGTACGTAGCGGGGGTCGCAGAGAGTCATTCACACTAGCCTGCATATTCTGCAGCCAGACTACTCTTGATCAGGGCTCCGTAAAAACTTACTATAGCTATAATCGTCAATATAAAAGGCACGACATACTAACTTATATTCTATAATTAGGCTAAGTCATTGTTGTCAATTTTGCGAAGAGTACTCGACGGACGGATACATTGGAATATATACAATATATAACAATAACGCTCTTGTTCCTGCCAAGGGCATAGTTAGAATTCTGTTCAATTTAAAAAATACAAAATACAATTCGTAAATACGTCCTGGTTTGGCGGACCAATCACCGCACTGGTATTGTTCATGACCCCGAGTGTACTAGAGGCCATGAACTCGTCACGTGACTATCGGCTACGGAGCTGTAGGCATTTCAACAGAAACTTACGTAATTGTAAACATATTTTAAATATTTATTTATTTATAATTGCCAATTGGACATTATTTGATTTTATCGAACCATTATTTCCGGTATCGGTGCACATGTAAGTATATTTCTATATGAACAAAAGGAGCAACAAGGATTTTTATTGGATATTGTACAAATGTTTGTGGAGTTTCCTCCTTAAGAAAAGATTAATACACGCGATATGAAAGATGTTGAGGAGTAAAGTGAAACAACAACCGGCCAAGCTTATGTAGCTTATCTCTTGAGTTCCTTTGACGAGCGGCTGGCTCGGATGGTAACGTGGAGGTTAGTCCGCGTGTAACGCCATAGGTCGCAGGTTAGAATCCCGAATATTTCTCTAGTAAAAATATTAAGTATATACAATTTCTTAAATTTATAAAAAAGAATATTAGATATATTTCCGTTGAATACCTGTAATACAAATCCTTATGGTACTTAGCACAGAGGTAGGCCAATGTGGTACGTTAAGATATTTTTTTTATTTATCCTTTCGCTTAAGAGTCATGTTCGTTCTTCAGGAGTAAACTCCAGTAGGTGTCGGTGTCACATAGGTTCCGCTTATCATATTATTACTTGCACTTTCTTCTACCCTTCTTCGTATAGTCTTGCTTACAACTCAATATCCATATTCCACCAACATTTCAATGTTAGGTGATTGCATTTCTAAGATAATTTGATACTGCGAGAGCACGCACATGTAACAGTAGATCTGAAATCAAAAATAATGTCTATATATATATATATATATATATATATGTATATATATATATATAAATTTGCGGTAACTCAACGGGTTATTGAACGTGTTATGTTGGGTGTTTCTCTGTCCGACAGAATTCGTAACGAAGTCATAAGGCAGAGAACTAAAGTATCCGATATCACGAGACGAATAGGCTCACTGAAGTGGCAATGGGCTGGTCACACACTCAGAAGATAAGATGGCAGATGGGCCAGTAAGGTACTGGGGAGGAGGCCGCGTTTAAGAAAACGAAGTGTTGGTCGACCGTTCACCAGGTGGGAAGACGATCTCCTTGTAGTAGCCGGTCCGATGGATGCGAGTAGCTGGAGATCGGTCGTCTTGGCGTTCATCTAAAGAGGCCTACGTCCAGCAGTGGGCCGATGAGGGCGGATAATGATGATGATGATATGTATATATACACAACTATTTACAAAATATGGCAAAAATTCACTTAAACTATAAATTTTAGTTTCGGCCTCGTAAACATTACACGTTACCATGACAACAAACTCAATTTGTGACAGAACACCATCTGCCGGGACAGCAGCTGCGGTCAACAATTTCTGCAGTTATATAAGGATGTAATTTGATATTTCACAACATTGGTTACGAAGTTTTAACATTGATCTCAAACGATCTAGAAAGTGTTACTTATATATTCTATGTTCATCAGAGATAATGCAGATGGGAAAATATTTTTTCAAATCGTTCCAGTACTTTTCGGGGCTTATTTAATGTCAACAAACAATTAAATGTTTCTTTTTCATAATGTTAGTACACTTCGGTACACACCCGTGACACTTCGCGCTCATGTTATACACTACAATATAAAACATTCATACTTATCTATACTTACTAATATGCAATGAACCCAAAATCATAACATAATATACAAACATATATGATCGATTTTCTCAAAATCTACATGCGGGTTTTCACCCACAGATAGAACGATTCGGGAAGGAAGGTTTTAGTGTGTAACTTGCTGACTGCTCTATGGGACGTATTCTTCTAGTCTGCACGGGCGACGCCGGGGCGGATAGCTAATATATTCGTGTAAACCAGCCAGAAGTAATATAGATACTTACATTATATGCCAACCAAAGGAAATTGAGTAACGCAGCAAAAGTGGCCTCCAACTGTAATTGAAATACATCAATTGAGCTTACTTTATTTTTCATTCACTAGTATATGATACAACAACACACCCACACGCCAGTACCATGCCGGGGTAGGCAGAGTCAACCGAGTATCACATATCACATATCACGATCCTTACAAATTTGGCGAGCTTCCACATTCATAAGTCTAATCATCGCAATGGTTGCGAAGACTCCTGACACCCCCTTTGGATCTGATCATGGTATGTTAGTATTGGCCTTCCCCCGTACCTGTACACTTCCACATTTACATTGTATATCTGTTTTATAAATTATTCACCAGCCATTTTTTCTACATGTCCGAAGCAACGGAGCATGTAGTTGTTAATTTTTACAGCAAAATTTTCTTTTAAAACTTAACCTCTTTCACTTCATTATTACGAACGCGGTGGACGGGGGTACGTACGCACGCACACACGCACGCACGCCCGCACGCACACACACACACTAACGAGACATCGTAGGTGTCATTTTACGGCAGTATCAAGTGAGCGAGAGGTACTTCCCCGGTCATGCCGGGCAGATTCCGTTGCATAGGATCTAGTGTCATGCACTATGCATGGCGCTCCTATGCAGCATGGCACTACCTCCTACAATAATTATTATTAATAGCTATAAATTATAGACACCTCAAAAGAGTTATATTATAGATGAATTATTTTTCACATCAATACAACTCCAAGTGTTGAGCCACCTGGACTCTTACACCACCCGAAACGCGACAGCATAGGCATGATAGTGTTATGTGAGAGAAGGTCTGCCCCAGTTGATCAGGCCCATTTCGCTGAATTGCAGTAATGGTAAGCCATTACGAGGGTCATAATGAGGTTCAGTCAGGTGTGTATGAGCTAGCAAGCATAGGCGTGGGTCTTTAATCAAAATATTTTTTTAAGAGATTTTTTTAGAGACATCATAGAAATAGTTAGTGCCATACATTGCAGTCGAATTGGGCCAACACGACCGGAGAGGTACCTGTTGCTTGCTTGACACAGCCGTAAATTGAGTGCTATAACCCATTTCATATAGTTTGTGAGTAGCCATTGGCCCAATAGAGTAAAGGAGGGCAACGACTAGTGCGATGCGTGCATGACAGCAGTAATGCGTATGTCTAAGGGCGTCGGTAGTTGTCAGAGGGCTCCGATTTTTCATCTGTTCCATATACTATTACAATTTTTTAAATATATATAAAAATATATGTATTATGTTACTGAGTTATGACAAAGTAAATATACTTACATATATGTAATATCCTCCAATTAACCAAAGACCAAACGCAAATTGGAACAGAATGATCAGTCCCATGGTTATTAACCAAGGAAGCATTAATCCTCGGAGCCAAACGTCCATACCGACGACCTAAAATAGGAATATAATTATATGAATAATATACAAATGTTCATAACAATTGCTCTAAATTTTATCAATGCCTTAACAAAATTCTTTTTTTATCACTATAACAAATTATATCAATAAAGAATATATTCTAAACTTTTGACTTGTTTAAAATTATTTCACATATATGTTTTTGTTTCTACATAAATTATAATACAATATATTTGCCTTATTTGGTGACAAAGTAAGATGCACTAAGAATAGTTCTTAAAGAGAATATTAGAGTATAAAATTAGAAAAAGAAACAAAAAGTGAAAGGTTTAAATAATAAAACTGCTTGTCTGTAAGTCTGTACACACATGATATAATTTTACATATTAACAGATCTCCAATAGATCTGTGAATGTATCGCCCTTTGGAGTGAAAGGGACAACTGTAAGATATTTTGCTTGTAGGCTCTGCTCATATAGACCATCATAATTCTTGTTATACAGTTAGCGTTATCAGTTTACAAGAGATTATCACATAAGAAAGAAACAATAGAAGAACGGAATACAATTTAAACTTAGTTAGAGCTGCATTGTCTTATCTCTAAAAGGTCAGCAAAGCAAAAAGTATAATTTAAGTTTTAATATAACACTTAATGTTATGTTAAATGTTGGTAATGTGCAAGTTAAATTTATCCTTCTACAACCAATAATATTCAGTTTAATTTACAACTTACCATTAGCACGGAAGATACTATTAATGTTAATAATATAATAATGAAGATAATGCCAAACACTTGTAGAGCTGAAAGGAGAAGAAAGAAATTTATGATTTTGTACCTCCGAGTGGTGGACTTATTCTAAATAATGGTTTATAAACAAACAGAGGTATTGTTATTGAAGTATTCTTTATTTATTTTAAACAACACAATTAATTATAGTCCGAGACAAATTTAGGCCATGTCGTCCATGTATAGACTAGCCAAATGCACAACACATATTATAACGCACAGGTGCACTCGCTCTTCCCTCTTTCTCAAATCTGACTGATCTATATTCAGACATAATCAGAGTGAAATCAGACGGAAGAATGACAAAATAACATATATAGCTAGGCACAGCTATGTAACACCTGGCGATGTTCACTTTCTGACTTCGGTCTGTTACTAGATATTGAAAAGTGTCAATAACAATTTGGTCAGACCAAGGACTCGAACCCAGGACTTCAAGACTGTGGTCGAACATGCTTACCACTAGACCATGAGGAAGTCTAGTAGGGCATTAGTGGGAGGCCAGGCAACAAGTCTATATCCAACAGTATGATTAGTGGTGATGTTACAATAGAACTACTTTTATTGTAATGTCTAACATTCACGTAAACTTAAGACATCAATAGTGGTGATATTTTAGGACATTCTTAGCATGTTAACCAGTAAATAATAATCCCGGACAATATAATGCATGCTCAGTATAATCTGAGAAACATTTTATAACAGTAGCCTGACCCGGGGATCAGTCCCTGGACCTAATGCGGCTAACGGGCGACACCCACCTTTACACCACAGAGATGTAATTGTTAATACATAAAACACTGTTCAATGGTTCATTTACTGACAAACACGCAAATGGCTAAGTGCACCATTAGATACCAAGTGAGTAACAATAACACAATTTAGTTTTGTATACATTAACCCTATGGTTTAACTGAATTGTATAATAATTGTAATTTAAAGGATTGGAATAATTTTAATTTTAATAGTTGTGATGTTGTAACATCATGTTTTTATCAATTTGTGATTGTTAATTGTAATTTATAATTTTTTACTAACACTAAACTGTATAAGAACACAATATAAAATAATGCAATGGACTGGGAAATCTGATATAAATAATTATCATTATTTTCTATACGTTTTATAATATAGAACGAAGTTCTCAAATGCAGTTTTTCTGTATGTAAACAACATTTTCAAAATGTACTGGAGTTTGAGAGGAAGGTTTTAGTGTATACTTAGTTTAGGTAGCAATACTACCAGGGGAAGCCGGGATGGATTGCTAGTTATTATATAAAATACTATTACGATCATAACTGTCGAGATTAATAAATAACAATACTCACAGCCTCTAACATCTGCCTCAAACAGAGGATTCCACAACTGTGTTGAATCTCCACCGGCCATTTGATATGCAATAAACGTGATTAACACTATGCCCATGCCGGCAGTGTATACTGCCACCACCTTACTCCCGGTCTTCACATTAGAACTCCAGATACATGGAGACCAGCATGATTCCAAAATAGGCATGATGACTATTGCGTTTAATGAAATATTCTTAAATTTTTGGGTTATCTCTGAAATTTTAATATATAAACAATATATAGAAGAGTATCTTTAATATACACTGTAACTACTGGCCACACCTTACAAGCCATTAGACAAGTAGGCAACGGTTGAGAACTTTCTGATTTCGGTGGGCGAACCAAAGAATTACTTTCAAATTAATTACATAATAATAAATTTAAGCACAATTTATTTGTTGTTTAAGTGAAAAGAAAGCCATTGCATACGTTTTAATTAGATTTTGAGGCGTTGTTTTTAATATCAAATCGGAATTACGAACTTGCAGCAAAGTAAACCGTTTATTGTCTGACAATTGACAACTTGGAAATTTGACAGCACCTTTTTTATTTTTCACTTTATATAAGTCTTAGTCTGACACACAAAGTCTATCTCCGATTTACAATTAGCACACAAAGCGACTCTGACGCGCTAAGTTACAGCAACTTACAAGAATTAAACATTGACATAAAATTATAATTGACAGTAAAGAACTTGATGGAACACTACGTCACAAAGACTCGATTCTTTTTTCCTTCTCTCGTCGCCGTTCTCTCTCGCTAGTCTCTCAGTAGCTGTATTGGGCTTCTTTTTTGCTTCCACAGCATGAGTTCAGGTCTGAAAGATAATCCTTTTCTGTAAATAGACATACTCAGTATTTCCCAATTTGAATCATGTCTAAAGAACTTACATTACTTTTGCCCTGCCACACTAAGGCCAAAGAACGTTACTACGAAAACTTAGTTCGTTTTACTTTAGCCGTAACTCCGTGATAGGTAACTACCGCCTCCCATAGACATTCTCATGACCCGAGGTTAGAGAGAGGGTGCGTTGCCGTCCTTTAAGATGGAGTAAGCTCTTTTCTTGAAGAACCCCATATCTTATCGGTACGGAAATACTAAATAATAATAATAACTAATATATAATAATAACTTAGGGTATACCAGCTGAGCCCCGCGGTTTCACTCACTTGAAATCTATTCCAAGGGAACCGCTGCCACACTGAGTAACTATGGAGTTGGCCGACAGAGCTAGAGTAGAACATGGAACTCTTATATTCATATTATTATGTCGTTATACAATGTATGTTATGCGTGGGTAGAAAAATAATAAATCTGCACTTTTTTAATGGCAATGCTCCGTTGGTTTGCGTGGTAAGAATGGCCGATGAACGATTAACAAAATGATTTCTTTTTAAATGTATTTATGAGTTATAAATAAAAATATGAACTTATGTATTCATTAAAAAAACAACATTATATATGTATGTATATGTTTGTACAAAAACGACACTAGCAATGGAAAAGGAGATATTTAATTCATTGTAAGTTTTATTGTAACACATTACTACCTTTTTTTTTGCAAAACTAAAATGTTGAGTATAGCTAATTTCAGGGTTTTCGTGGTGCAACGGAAAAAACTGTTCTAATCCCTAACGCAATGCAAGTATAACTTCAAAAAGTTATGAATGTGCAAGAAGCTAGGCGAATTTGTAATGATCGTGATAGATGGCGCTCGGGTAGATACCTCCGCCAGCTCTTTGCACCCCTCTTAAAAAGAGGGGCTAAGGACCAGGAGGAGGGTCGCTCTTTGTACACCTCTTATAATAAGAGGCGACAAAAGGGCAACAGGAGGAGGCGCTTTTGCATACAGGGCATAGGCCGAGTATGGGAACCTCACACCACTGCACTGAACCAAATTTGGTGGGGCTGCCCTGTAGTGCGGGACAACCCGATCTGCGTCAATCCATTAGGGGCCGGATAGCCGTCAGTTTGCGCTGACGATTTGTTGTTCCGGGTCACCTCACCAGAGGCGGCACTTGTGGCACTCGCGGTGGTATTTGTGGGTATTCGACACTATAACGTGTCGCGAGTCCCACACACCACTGGACCCCACCCAGGGCAAGTGAAGGTGCGTAAAAGCGTTATCCCGCGTCAACAAAAATAAAAGGTAGCTCTGCCTAACCCATTTGCGAACTGGCGTGTTGCTGTTGCACTTTTGAATAACGTACCTTGTGAAATAAGGTAATTATAACTCTGGACTTGTCACACAACGTAAGCCTAGCCCTGAGCTAAGTAAGGGTTTGTGTTACGGGTACTACACAACAGAAACACATTTTTTTGTTGTAAATTTAAGATATTATTTAAGATTTTTATTATAGAAACACATATAATATAATACATATATAAATATTCATGACCTAGGCGGGATTGGAACCCTCTGGTTCAACACACAAATTAACCGCCAAGTTATCAACAGAGACAGCGGGTCGCCAGTAGTTTAAATACGTGATTAATTTATTCCCAAGTGCCTTATGAGAGGTTTGCTATGCTTTGTTTTGACTGGAGAGTTGCTTCTTTTTTTATACAGTCGCGAAGTGATAACAATGATGTCGCGTTTCGTGCGGTTTGTGAATTGCCGGTAGATTTTTGGAGGGTAGGTAGAAAGGGCAACGCATCGGCATAGTGATTACGCGGATGTTCATGTGCGTCGGTAGTCTTAAGACTAAAAAAGGCTCCTATTGCTTACTTGCCCCGTCAATACTATAAAAGTGTACAATATGATATCAGATAAGGAACATTCAAAGGCATGCTATTGGTAAGTAAACAATGGCATGCCTTTGAATGTTAGTCGTTGCTACATTGCGGCTGACTCGGATGAACATGACAGGGGAATGATACATCACACAGAACACACCTGAATTGACGATTTCCTTGCCGTATTTTATTCTTGCCGGAATTTGCTCATAAGTTTGGGCTTAAAATAATAATTACTAGTTAAGTGCATGTATAAAATTATTAATTACTGCACTTACCTTATTGATATAGGTTCGTGGGCGTAGGTAATCACTAATCACGAGGCCAATACGTTAGCCTGTTCCTATAAAAATCGCGTCAGAGGTTTTTCGTCATTGCGTGGTCGGAAATAAATTGAGTAACGCTATTAGGGTTCCGTGCCTCAAAAGGAAGAACCGAACGCTTGGTGTCGTCGTTGTTGTCTTGCATGCAATTCGATATAAATTTCAAACGAAAATGTTTTGAAAAATAATTGCCGCCATCAGCGCCGTTTTATTACGGCTAGCCACTTTAAAAAACAGAGCCGTTTTGTTTTATAGCGGGCCAACGATTAGCCAGCCGGATTGAACACGGCTGACTGATATTTCGCCAGAGACAGTTCGGCGTTATACGTTATTCAATAATTATATATTATTATATATTACAATAGCCTTATTGAATTAAAGTGAATAATTATCCGCCTCTTTCACCTGCTTTGGTTCCTAATTATAACACTCGCGGCGTTGCTTGACTAAACAAATACAAAGGCGTCAATTGTCAAGTACAAAGTAAAAAACCATACTCAGAAAGGAAGAGGTCGAAGGTCGTTCATGGTTTGGTTATTTTTTTATATGTACTAAAAATAATTCTAATAGGCATTTCATACTTATATTGATCACTGCGTAAAATCAAGATATTAAACGAGGCTGAACGTCAGCCGCCATGTTGAAGAACGTCTCGCAATGACAATGCGTCTAATCATTGGCCCATCACGAAGCTGATTTTGAAAGTGGCTAGACGCAATGTAATACTGTGATTTGTACAATACGGCTGATTTTAGTCTTACGCCGACGGCACGCGCACCGTCAGCGCTGATGGCCGAGATATATGAACTTTTAGGAAGCGTTTTTTGGTGACGCGTAGCTATCAGCGCGCACGGTGGTCAGCGCTGATAGCTACGCGCTCGTACGCGTCGCGCGTCGGCCCCGCGTAGCTGTCGGCGCTGACGATCGCACGAGCTCCTCTGCGTTCAGTGTGCGTTTTAGTGTCAAGCGGAGCGGATTTTGTTAGCGCGTACAGTCATAGCTAATCGATGCGAATCCAGGTTACTCTGGTTATTAAACAGCTAGACGTACTGATGAATAATTATATTATGTTTAATTACTAATAATATGTCATTTATGTTATTTTTTTTGTCTTACCTATAATATGAAACATGACAATAATAAATACCTATATTGTTTTCTTACCTATACTTTGCCACGATTACACATAATTTAAAACGAATAAGTATGTTTTTTCTTACCTTAAAGTCACCATTAGTCGTTCAATCGTTGGTATAGGCAAGATTCGTAAGCTACAATGGACCAGTTCATCCTGTATCTTTGCCAGAAGTTCGTCAAAAGTTCTAGTTGACATTCGAAAGTAATTAAATAATTTACTTTCAGTGCCACATAACAAGACAAACTCTCCTGCAACGGCTCGCTGCTCATCAATGGATGAACATGGAGTCTTCGTCGTCGCCGGTTTTTATTTTTTGGGACACACAGTACAAAGCAGCAATAATTAATACACTCCGCATTTGTCGTCGTCTGCACGGTAAGGCGGTCAGTACGATATTAAAACTAGCCACGCTGAGCCTCAGCGCTGACAAACAACGCGCTGAGCTATGAGCGCTGACGGTGAGCGTGAGACTAAAATCAGCCTACGTCTACGACATATACGTATAAGCGAAACACCACTCACTGATTCGTTATTAACACGTAACTCCGTAAGGGACGCACCCTTACGGAGTTACGTGTTAACCGAGTAGTTAGTTTTGGGAGTGGAGTACGCGTGTGAAACAGTTTAATATAATATATTACATACAAGTGAAAGTATACTCACTGACCTATCACGAAATACCAGAAACTACAAGGTCTAGGAGTTTAAAATTTTGCATGGGCTATTTATTGGTTGGCGTCAGTGGTCTAGCGATTAACGCTTCGGACTTCCGCTCGGGTGGTCGAGGTTCGCACCCTGCCGTGTACCAATGAGTTTTTCTTAGGTACACTTTCTGCTCTTATGATAAAGGAAAACATTGTGAGGGAAACCGGATTCGTGTATTCGAATTCCACCTAATCTACGGTTGGGCTCGGTTTCTCTTGTGAGTTGGCGAGGTGAGTGGCAGTCGCTCCGTGTAAAAGCTGGCGCCCTTGTCAAGCTCCCAAGTCTCCTTTAGATCAGGTAGCCGACTATGATATTATTTGATATAGAAACGGGATAAGGCTGGGATAAAGTAGAAGAAGACTAACAATGTTTTTTTCCAAATTTTACACGGGTTAAGCCACTGGGCACAGAAAGTAGTATAATCAATTTCGTCAACCGGCTGGCTTAGTTGGTAACGTGGCGGTTAGTCTGCGTTTTACGCCAGAGGTCACGGGTTCGACTCATGCCCAGGTCATGGAATGAATATATAAAACTTCTTAAATTGATGACAATATTAAAAGTAGTACCTGTAAGAGAAGTCCTTACGGTACTTACCGCAGGACTGGGCTGACGTGGTGTGATAAGTTCACAGGTATTATTGTTATAATAAATCACTATTAGGAGGGTATAAGTCCTCCCGGATGAATCTCGGCTACGGTCACCATCAGAACAAAGACGAGACGACTTTACAGAGTGTTCAAATGTGTGCCCATACTCAAGTGTACTCTCCGTTCTCTGATTGCCGACGTCATTCCGATATGGTGGTAGCTCGAGCGACGGAGAGAAAACAAGCGAAGGCCCAGGCTGACACTGAGATATGGGTGGCAGGATCATTCGGATGTAACACCGCAAAAATTCCAGACTCCGGACAGTTTTCTATTAGCACTACTCGGTCCGATTCGGGACATTAACGATAATATACATAAAGGGAAGCCGCCGTTTGAACGCTGTGAAACGCGGCCGTCTAAGTGGAAAGACACAGCGAATGTAGTACACGCTCTGTCACTCTTTTTTCATACATTACTCCCTCGCGCATGCGATATTAGATAGAAAAAGACTGTGCCAAATTCTCATCTTCCTAATCTATTCACCAAGATGGCCAGTCGCCGTCATATAACTGCCTATGGCCTCCCTGCTCTGTCTATATTTTCTCTATAGTCGAGACTCGAACCCAGGACTAGCAACTCGCGGCTGGACCAGCTTATTACTAGAGGTAAACGTTCACTCAATAACGACGAAGTGGGAAGTGTTAAGTGGTATTGATTGGCTGTAGTGTCGTGGTTCGCGCGGCAAGTAAAAGTCCGGTGCCTAATTGGCTCCGCGAAGAATGGGAACGCACCACAAGTAGGTCGCCAGATGGCTCCTCATCTATTCAGATATTGAAAAGCATATCTTCGTACGCCACACCAGTCCCACATCCGGTGACAGAGCTAGTAGTGGTGTAAGCTACATAGAGAAAGATAACAAATGAATGTTATGTTCCATCTCCACCTGGAGGCCTCTTCCCCTTCGCATAACAATTATGCAGATTTTTATGGGCGCCGGTAGTTTTTAAAAAGGCTCCGATGGTCTCTTTGTTCCCTATCTATACGAGTACATACTATAACCCAGTTACCAAAACCTGTCTGTCTGCATGTGATTGATTTTTTTAAATACTACCCGTTTTCACCAATGGACAGAGCAATTCCCAAGGAAGGTTTTAGTTTTAAGTTTGATTGCTATTCACGGGCTAAGCCGAGCGGTGCAATTAGTATAAGGATAAAATGTGTGCACTATTCTCATGGAATATTTACGGTGAACCTATAAACACTTCCCCCGTAATGAATTTCTCGCCTTACTCAAAAAAGAAAAAACGTCAAGGCTACTGGCCAAGTAAGCAATGAATCTTAAATATTTTCGAAGATGCAATGCAAAGATATGACAGAAATATCGCGAATACATCTGGGACAAGGTGTCTTACGTTGTATGACCGATAAATGCCGATAAAACATCGATATCTCGATTATATGGTCGCGATATCTCGATAACTCGGTGAATGTGCGATATAGTGATTACGAGTATCATTGGGCAAATATTAGACACCACAATTTTAATGAAAAGCAAGACAAATTTAGAGAATACTTGAAAGATAAACCTGGTAGCGTCAGTACGAGAAGTGTATAAAAAAAACCAGATTTTTATAAGTATTGCCACTAAAAAAAGCTCTGCATGTTTCCATTTCTTCTCGAAGACGTTGGGTTATGCTAATTATAATTAATCACGTCTTTCAGACGTTTCTTGATCCTTTTACCTCATCCCCATCGACGATCAAACCTTTTTAAATATATAAGGGGGCAACCAGTAGTCTTTTCGTGAGGACCATCTTTATAGTTGGCAGATAGTTTAGGAAGAGGTAGTGCCATGTATAGTGCATGACACTATATCCTCCTATGCAACGGAATTGGGTCGGCACGACCGGGGAGGTACCTATTGCTCACTCAATACCGCTATAAAGTGACATCTTCACTGGAGGGGAGGGTGGAAGGAGGCAACGCATCGACATAGTACTTATATGCATTCATGGGCGTCGGTAGTCGTAAAAAGGCACAGATTGCTCGTTTTCCCTCCTATCCTATAAAAAAGTTGCCTCCCTCTCTCTCTCTCTCTCTCCTCTTCCTCGAAACCCGCATGAAATGCAACAGCTGTTACTTTACGTCGGTATCTGCGGGGTGTGGCCCCCCTCCGGTCGTGCCGGCCTAATTCAACTATAGTGCAGAACCTCTTATAAAAATCCTCATTTTAAAACACACAAAACGCGAATGCATATTTACCTTCACGATTCAATACAGAGTTAAAAATTGCTACCTACTTCCGGTCATGCTTTGTTCCTTGGTCATTCCATTCGTGACCAGCAAAGGCCACATTAGGTACCAACACAATACTTTTCCAAGAAACCACAGAAATACAAATTCACACTGATATACTCTATTAGTTACAGTTACGCCAACGTTACAAACCATAAACGTTAAAAAAACAAAATGCAATATAAAGTTAAAATATTGCAAGTTCTCGGAACGGTACACTTCCTAGTTCTGAAATTAAATATAGCTGCGTTTCTGGGTTACTCTCTATTTACGAGACGTTCCCACTTCTAATCCTATTTCGGTTTGCCCCAAAATATTCACTAAGTAATTATAGCGGTATCTTTATATAAAAAAATCTCAAGCCACGTCGAAACTATGGAATTTGACGAATTTTTGCATTAATGTAATTTGGTACTGGTAGTTGATAAAACGTAAAACATAATATATCATTTATTTCGATTTTAATAGCCACAGCAAGGCGTGGTCGGACCAGCTTGGCTTAGCTCTTCATATAGAGCTCTCGTGTCGCGTTCTTGGTCCAGTTGATATCCTAATTACTATGCCGATTTTGATGAAATTTCGCACATATATTTTACATTCTCAAATTTAGAATATCAACTACCTAATCATCATTATCATTATCAGCCCTTATCGGTCCACTGCTGGACATATGCCTCTTTCAATGAACGCCGAGACGGCTGATCGTCTGCTACTCGCATTCATCGCGGACCACCTGGTGAACCAACATCTGGCGACCAACACTTCGTTTTACTAAACGCGGCCTCCACTCCAGAACCTTTGTGGCCCATCTGCCATCTGACCATCGGAGTGTGTGACCAGCCCATTGCCACTTCAGTGAGCATATTCTTCGCCTGATATCGGAAACTATAGTTCTTTGCCTTACGTTTTCGTTACGGCTTCTATCGGACTTCTAACAATAGCCCGCTGAGCTACCGCAAACTTGCGGACCAGTCCTAAATTAAGAGGCCATACTACGGCCCCGTAGGTTATCACGGGGAGAACGCATTGGTTGGAGACTTTCACCTTTAAGCTCTTCTTTTATAGAGTAAGGGGCATACGAGCAGGTGGTTGGTCACTACCGCCGCCCATAGACATCCGAATGACCCGAGGTCATGCAATCGCGTTACCGTCCTTTAAGATGGGAGTCACCTCTTTTCTTGAAGAACCCCAAATCGTACCGATTCGGAAATAGCGACGGTGACAGATACTTCTGCGGTAGAGGCGACGTGAGAATGTGACGAAGCTTCCGGAATGTTGCCCAACCCAACTGAATCCTTCTATCGGCTTCCTTCTCGAAGTTATGTCTACCTAATTGCAATAGTTGCCCGCGGTAGACGTATTCGTAATAGTTAATAGCTATTAACTACGTTAATAGCTATTAACTACGTTAATAGCCACGATATTTTTATTTACACAACAACTAGTGCCTGTTTAGCTTTTTGGTGCTTTCATGTGATTGTTAGTATTGCTACAATCTCCTTTTTAAATAAATTATACGTTTTATATTAACTGTTTGACTGCTATTGCAGTCCAACGGAGCCAGCTCGACTGACGAATGTCTCTCGCTCATATGCCACGTACACAAATAATAAATAAAATGTCCTATTATCCAAATACGTCACGTCTAACGTAGACGTTATGCTACAGCGGTTGTGATAGTCCGATCACGGGTGGCTTGTTATGGTGGAACGGATAATGCAAGATTAAATGTAGGTACCGCGCGTGAATTGCCCCCGCCCCCACGCCCGTGGCGGGACGAGGGCACCCGGTCCCCTCGGCCCAGATTTTTTTTATAGACGCCAAAGATTTCACTTTACGGAGGTATTATGTGACCGAGAGGCCCAGTTCCGTTACCTAGGAGGAGGTAGTGTCATGCACTGTACATGACACTACCTCCTCCTATGCAGCATGGCACTACCTCTTCCTAAAATATATACAATAATAGTTTTAGTTAGTCTTAAATAACTATCGGAATGCAGCCTTCCCATCTGCGGGAAACGAGGGAGTCTGTCCACTCATCGACAATCTCACTTAGATCTACCAGAATAAGTACTGAAAAGCTGCAGTATTAAAGAGGGATCATTTAGACAGCACATTAAAGAAATTGTAAAAAGTGTTGGGCTGTCACGTACGGGGTGTTAACTCTCGCTAATATAATACAGCCATAGTGTTGCGTTTCGTGTGGTTTCCGTAGCTATCTACCCAAAGGCTTCTGTTTTGTCACCTAATGCTATAAGCAATTAAAGTAGGTATAAACCCGTCTAACAGAGAAATTAGTATAAATGGTCAAAAGGTCTGACCAAAATACTGGGGTACGTTTTTAAATATCTACACAAACAGAAATAAAAATAAAATAAATGTTGATAAGCTCATCAGGTACCGGTTAAGATTATTTGCTGGAGTGCATTTTGTGTGTCTTGAAGTGCGTTGCAGAAAACCTGATCGCGCTCCGCGGTACAAGTCGACCGTCTACTCACTTCAGACCGGTTAGTTCAGTTTAAGACTGGACCGCGTCCGCGCAGCAGCGGCGCACAACATTGCTGTTTAAAATTGAAACAAAACAATCAAGTTTTAAAATAAAACACATGTGCAGTGCAAACTAGTGTATAATTGCATTCGGTGTATGTGCTGTTTGTGCCGATACGGATATAACTGTGATATCAATCGGTGCCAGTCAAGTTCATTGTCATCGCAGTTATCTTGATTCGAAAACTGGTAAGTATATTTATGATTCGGTTACTTTCTTCATTGTTGTTTTCGGTTTACGTTCAGATTAATTTTAAAGCTTTAAAACGTAGTTGGATGTGCTTATACACCTATGTACAGATACTGTAGTAGCCTAGGACTTGACTAAGTTGTATGCATATAGAAATTATGTATTTTTTGAGTGTTATTAAGACTAAGGCGCAAAATAAATAAACGCTCACATATATTATACGTACCTATGTCATTTCACATGGGGTTTTTAATGTAACAATTTATCCTCGCGAATATGACGATACTTGGTGGGTGTGGGGTGGCTTTACATAAGTTAGGGTACTATACTTTGGTATAGCTGTAGGCCTACTAACGCACTTATAGTCTGCTTTATAATTTATTTCTTATATCTTAAAAGAGCCGAAAATGAAATGTCTAATAAGAACCTAATAGGTGGCGCAAAACTCCGTTTATCAAGTGCATTTCTCTACCAACTCATGTTATTTTACTCAAAGTCTATGTGTGATGTAAATTCATCACTCACGTGGTTAGCCTTTAAAAAGGCGTTCTCTTTAAGTATTAATGAAATCAGTTTGTTATTCTTCTTTCGATAATCATTAAATTATATTTATGTTTAAATATATATATGTTAAATTATATTTATTTTTAAATATATAGGTGTGGTACATACATGTAATCTGCATTTTTTTCTGTATGTTGTTTATCTAAACCTTAATTGTTTTAGATAAAATAAATCTTTATCAAAATATTGTAATTATGATATGATACCTAAGTATTACGACATACACAATATCCCACTCCATTGAATGCCGAATGTATTACCTACAACAATAGGATGGTGGCGTGAAGATGTGTTGTTGTATTTACATATATAAGTCTTATTTAAATAATATACGTTGTAAATTCTTTAGTACCTATATCTTAGTATGTTCTAATAGTAAATTAACATTTTAGGAGGCTATCTCTTAGAAAATGCCCGATGCCCAATCATAAGCTTCCTCAAAACTTGAGCATTTTGCACAAATCGTCAGAAATGCGACATCATACATAGACATATTCTGAGAGAGGGGCACCTGTTTCCACCCTGGCTTCGGCTGCAATGTAGCAATTATATCATGTCTATCTAAATGTATAATTTTATTAGAAACTAGCGATACGCCCCTTCTTCGCTCATGTATAACAGGAGTCGTGTCCTACCACGTTATACACTAAAACCTTCCTCGGTAATCGCTTTATTCAAGGGTTTGTCAAATCGCATAAAAATCCGTCCAGCTTCGCCCGTATATAAAGCATTGAAAACCTCGGGAATCATTCTGTTCGCAAGTGAAAACCGCATGAAAATTCGTGCTGTAGATTTAGGTAAAAATCGACCACATACGAACACAGCTGTCGGTGACTTATCCGTATAATAAGTAGATGCTGATATTTTGACCAACTTGTAGTTAAAGTATTCAGAGATCTAAGAATAACAGTCAGGCCCAAAATAGGCACTGACATATCTAGATAAATCTGTTATTGTTACCTAAATTGTAACGCGGTGGGTGTGTTGTGAGCGAGCACCATTTTTTGTATTCGTAGTCGTGACCTGCGCTTATCAAAGATCCTTACGCCCAGGCTATTTAAATCTTAAGTACCGTGAATGTATTAACATAATTATGATAATGTGGCCAAGATATACTATGAGGGAGACGCCGCCCCGGTTGTACGTGAACAGCACGAGGATCTGTACTCTACTAACCAAATATCTCGAGGAATGACGATTAAGCGATCGCCCATAGATTGAATTTAGATAATAATTATGAAAAAAAAAAAGTCATTCCACTTCGAATACAGCTTGACAGAAACGCCTTTTTATACGTATACGATAAAGCTAAATGTCTTCGTTGTAGTAGGTTCGAAAGTGTCACAAATTGTGTATTACAGAAGTTACATTGTGTGGGTAAGGTTTGAATTAATTAAGATAATACAATTTTATGCATGTTACATAAAAAACATTATAGTTCTACACTTCTCCTACATATAAACTGTAAGTGTGCCGAATCTCATGCTCTTCCGTCCGCGCAATTCTCCTAAAGACGAGTATATTTTTTTTGCCTCACGTATTGATACCAATTAATATGCACCTACATTGTTCTACTAGATTTTTTAAGCGTGGCAGTTAACGCATTGGCCCTCCGTCACATTCCCACGGGTCCGGTGGTGTGTGGGCGATAGTGCCAAATGCCCTCTATAACCACAGCTGACGTCATCAGCACCGCCATTGGTGGCCATATTGATAATAACCGGGCAGGTCGAAGGCAAGTCAGTCCTCTAAGTGTCTAAGTTATCGACGCCACGTCCACAGAAAAACCCTACCAATTTTGGAACAGCAAAACAGGGCATGGTTTCCTTCCGCGCCCCTTGTCCCGTTCGCAAAAGCGACTCCTTCAATTGGCTTCAACCAAGGCTACACCTTAGGTTACCCAGTCAGTTACAAGTTGAAGAAAACTATGCGCCTTCTTCGCGGATGCAACGTCTTAATAACGCCTTGTAATTCTTGGCTCTATTGGGAATCAGTCTTATGACAAATACTGACTGGTCTACGAGAATAGTTAAGCCTTAAAACCTTTATTGGTCTAGATGAGACGTTCATGCGTCTCGCGAGAGTGGGTGGGTATAAAATGGTAGTCACACCACCCACTTTCCCGGAGATAGGAAATGACGCATCCGAATGGTTAGGGGCAGCACCTAGTTTTGTTATATGCTGTGGATGAGAGGGCCTGACCTCTTTCCACTTTAAGGAATGGGGTGACACGCGCCAGATTGCCTAATGTCGTTTTTACTCTGTACGTGACGGGTCCGACCTCTTCGCCCGCTAACTGACAAGGTGATTCGCGCACGAAAAGAATCAGTTTGGATAATAACATATACCTACTTTTGTGGTTTCATCGTTAGGACGGTCGGCGCAGATAAATGTTTATTAAGTTGCTCAGTTACGCAAACGCAAGTGCACTTTATCTTCCTCTATGGTGTTGTGTACATTGATGAGATGGCAGTCCATGTACTGATACAACCGAAGACACTGGCGAAATCGTTGTCAGTTAAGCCGCACAGTTTCTAAACGTTTTTGATGGCTGGGTCTGGCTGGGTACCATCATCGTCCATCATCTCAGTCCACCTGAAACGTCGGGCTTGTTATATAGCTAAATAAACCGCAATAAAATCCACAAAAGTAGTATTATTGTTGTAAATACCTGTCTTTGCCATATGCCCTTTTAATAGGATGATTGCGCCGTAATATAAAACCGTAAAAAGGCGAATATTTTATTGCACACGTTTTTGTACAAAAAAAAAAAATATCACAATTTAAAAAAGTCACGTACGAACGGTTACAATAATTATAGTTCTCGTTGATCATGTGCCATAAAGTGAAACTAACCGGAGCTCACCGTCAAAATATATTGCACGCATTGATTTATGGAAATACTAGATACACGAGCTCATACTGAACTGTCATTCTAAAGCTTCCGTGGTGGACTGCTCCCGACGTCAGAGTCAGGGGATTTTCGGTCCCTCTGGCCACGATAAAAATAGTTAAATTAGCTTTTACTAACACTCTCATATCGGAAAGCATCTCTGCCGTCTGCGGGAGTGAGGGTCTCTTTCCACCTCCTCGAACTTAGTATCGTCGCCCAACGGTCGCTCGTAGCAATCCGACGAAGCTGTGTTTTGTTCTCTTCGCTCCCACAGCTTAAGTTCAGGTCCGAGAAAAGAGCATCCGTGATTGAATGTCAACAAATTTTTTTTTACCTTAACCCTACGCGCACGGCTTAAAAGTCGTTTCTACAAAACACATTTTTGTGCAAAGTACGCAAAGTATAGTTTGACAAGTGCCCATCTTTTATACTGTCGGCTTTGAGACGCTGACTGTGTATCTTGGTATTTTTGTAAATCAATGTTAAATGACTGCGCGTAATCATAAACTTCGAGAAGGGCCGAAAGTTTTAATAAGAGGTAGTGCCATACTACATTGCCGCCGAATTGGGTCGGCACGTCGAAGGGTTAGCCAAAGGTGGAGAAGTCTGGGGGGAGGTTTTAGGTAGACGTAGTGCCATACTTCAGAGGAGGACGTAATGCCATGCATAGTCTCGCGTTTCGTGCGAGTTGTGATAGCCGGTGGCCCATTGGGGGAGGGGTAAAGGAGGGCAACGCATCGGCATAGTTATTAATTGGATGTTCATGGGCGATGGTTATCGTAAAAATCCTCTGATTTCTCGTTTGCCCCCCTATTTTATAAAAAAGATGCCCAGACCAATGCATACCTTCTACCTCATTACAAAGGCATTCTTGGTGATTCATTGTTTCTGTTCTGATCATTATATAAAACAACAACAACTCTTCTTAAAGCCAGTTTTCTAATGGGATAAATAGAGTGAACGGAGCCCCGTGATCATATGAGCTAGAGGTGCTCCGTGATCATGTGAGCTAGACGTGCCTCGTGATCGTATGACTTAGAGATGCCCCCTGATCATGTGACGTAGAGGCACCCCGTGAACATGTAAGCTAGAGGTGCCCCGTGACCATGTGACCTGGAGGTACCTCGTGATCATGTGGGATAGAGATATAGCGAGATCATGAAAGCTAGAGGTGCTCCGTGATCATGTGAGCTAGAAGTGCCTCGTGATCGTGTGACTTAAAGATGCCCCGTGATCATGTGACGTAGAGGTACCCCGTGATCATGTAAGCTAGAGGTGCCCCGTGACCATGTGACCTGGAGGTACCTCGTGATCATGTGAGATAGAGATATAGCGAGATCATGAGAGGTAGAGATATAGCGAGATCATGAGAGGTAGAGGTATAGCGAGATCATGAGAGGTAGAGATATAGCGAGATCATGAGAGGTAGAGATATAGCGAGATCATGAGAGGTAGAGATATAGCGAGATCATGAGAGCTAGAGGTGCTCCGTGATCGTGTGAGCTAGAGATACCAATTCGGCTGCAATGTTGCACTAAGTCTTAACAAAATGATGTCAGTAATATCGTTTTCCCCTCGTAACACGACACCACTCTTAAATCTTGCGCGTGATTAAAATGCCCTCTTTATTCACCGCAAGGTCTCTGACTGTAAATCACTTACACATGCACATGATGCTTCTATACGTATTAAACCTGTATAGTATACATGTGTTATATTCTATTCGACGAAATTTTGGACGTAGGATGTTCGTTATTCTATCACGGCAAATTTGCTGAATGGATTTTGATGAAACTTGGCAGAATAACTAAAAATTGTCTGTAGTCCACGTGGACGGAATCGCTGGATAATGACGTTGTATTATAAATAGAATCTAACCAAACTTTTCCTATCGGTTAGTTTTGCCCATTAAAACTAGTTTCGCCCAAAAACAGGCTGAATCTTTCGGCATTGCCGAAGCTCCGTGTTCGTGATCCGCGCGGCATTTGGGTAAATTTATGGTAGCTATGTCTAGTGGTGGCAATTTTACTGCTCAGGGAATATACCCGTGACTACTTTCTAGTGTTAAATGTGCACACACACGTGGAATAAAAGTTATTAACTGTGCTACACAGTCGAGCCAGGAAACTACGTCAAAATAATGACTGGCGCCATTGGAGAGTTGGTATTAGCCATGACAGCTGTACTTGAGAAAACTACGCAATGTATGTTATTGTTATAATTACACACTATATTTCACATAGTGTAACGCTAACAGATAATTAAGGAGCATATTTGCTATGGTTTGGACTTGGGCCTATTGAGAAAGTAATAAATTATTATTGTATATAAATAAAAATGCCGTCCCAGGTGAATTTCCACCACGGCGGCCATCTCTATAGAGACTAGCCAGTTGTGCTGGAAATACTATAATGCACAGGTGCACTCCCTGTTTCCTCATTCTCCTGTTCCGGTAGCACGGCAATCCGACACGACCGAAGAGAAATCCGATGGCCTAACGTGCTCTCCGAGGGACAGGAGTGTAACACCGCCAACTTCCAGACTTTTGACTGTTATTGGAAATTAAAAAATCCCAATAATACTGTGGTCCGATTCGGGACTCGGAAACATGGTAAATATTTTTTTTGTGTTTTTTTTTAATTAATTTTAGTTTAATTAAAATAAAAAAAAATTAAAATAAGGCTAGAATTGATTTAATCGATGCAACAAACAATAAGAGATATAATACATACAACACTGAAGAAAAACTAGAACAAAAATTGACATTTTAAGTACAGCATATGCAGTTGACTGCTTACTGGCAAGCATGTTCAACCTGTCGAATGACTGACGTCCCATAGGAGAATGAGGGAACAGAGAGTGAACTTGTACATGCATCCCACTTGTACACTATAATGTGTTCTGCGCAGTTGACTCGACACTCTACAGATGGCCGCCATGGGCGAAATAATAATGCAGTATGCATGCACAGTGATGTAATGTAAGTGCAGCATGTAGCTGAAAATATTTTAATGTAAATTATGTATACGATAGTTTTAACAAAATTTATTAACTTTAAGTACTATTCTTTTATAGTATATGGGGACAAACGTTCAAACAGAGCCTTTTTAAGACTATCGACGCCCATGAACATCATAACTACTATGCCGATTCGTTGCCCTCATTTTCTGTCTGTTTCTCGTGTTTTAGAGGGGAGGGAGGCAACAATCTGAAGGACAATTTTGTGGATGTTAATGGGCGGTAATCCCCAGAAGGATCCGACTACTGGTATGCGCACTAAAATAAAAAATGTCAAGGGCGGGCAACGGTCTTCGTGTGCTGAATGTTAACATTTGGCCGTCTTGTCGATCCACATAAGAGTCTTCAACAGTAGACTAGGAAATGGTGACGTAATAGTATTCAAATTGAAAGTGAAATGCCAGTGAGTGTTACCAGTTAAATAGGCAATAAAACGTTTAACCATGGTATTTAGCCCTGAATTACAACAGATTTAACCGTGGTTAGTGAGTACTAAATAACCATACTGATGTATTGTGTAAACGGTGACACACTTATTATTTTTAAACTTTTGGCCATCGGTGATGAAATCTTCTAAACATAAACCAGTCGATCTGTAAAGTAATTGATTCTTAAATAATTTTATAATGGTTTCATTGGTGCGGTTTGGACTTTATGTTCATTAGAATACACTTAAAAAGGGCTGTTCTTCCCCTGGGTCTGTTCTTTTCCCGCAGATGGGAAAAATGTACCGCGTTGATTGCGGGGGTACCCTATAGTGATTACCTTTCTCTCGCATATCATGTGGATTTACCAAAAGTTTATTCAATTTTTTACTTCCTAACCTGAATTTAAAACAAGAATGCTACAATTTTGTTACTACCTGCAATTTTATTATTCACATGGTACATATGAAAAGTAATTTATCTACGTAATTAAATTAAAAAAAGAACATAAAAATCATGTAACTCAAAACAACACGGCAATAAAGCTTCGTGATCCTGTTAATCATAAAAAGCCTTCATTAGTGTAACCAGTACGGTTTTTTGTCCACTACAGAATATGTTACGAGCTATTACGGGCATTTAAGATAGCCATCAGATATTGATAGACGCAAAAAACGATTGAACAGAGGAAGTGGTGTTATTAGTTCATTAATTAGGAATATCAACTAATTTCACCCATGATCGATGGTGTTAAAAGTGGTCCGTCGTGTAACCTTTTTTTATAGTCATAAATCATAAAATTATATTCCTTTTTTAAATGTATTCTTTTTTTAAATTCTGAATTTAATATTAGGATCATTCTGCGTTTCCGTTAAACGTTTATATAGTTTGTTTTTATTATTATGATATGATGAATCATTTAAATTAACCCATTGAATTTTATCCAGCATGGGATCTTCTTTTGATAACCAATAACAGTAAGATTTTTATCAACTCGTCATATCAAGCGGTCCGATAATTCCCCAGCCAATCAAATTTTCCATAGCACATTGTATAGACAAAGTTGCATAACACTTCCAATTTTTCTATCGACATGACGAAATAACATTGAACATCGCGCATCGCCGTATTTTACACTACATCACTTCTGATTCTGCTACACGGACACACTAACGAAAAGTGTATAATATAAGGATGAGCAAATTGACGCAAAATAGGAACGAGCAAACAGACTCCGTAACACGGAGCTCCTGACAAAACTGTAGCAAAAGAGGGTTGAGGAAACTGGCTCCGTAACACGGATCTCCGTATAAACAAACTAGTAAAATAGGAATATGCAAACATCCCATGGACACCCACTATCATTAATCATCAATCACAAACATATTTCTGGACAGGTCAAATTGTTTTTCCTATATCTTTATACGCCATCAACCCATATGGACATTGTAAATATTTGATCGTCTCGGGATTAACGAATAAGGTGTGTAGAATTTCGCGAGATTATAAAACAGCGTGTTTACACTTTACATTAAGAGGTATTAGTGCCAGGAAACGACGTGGCATCAGTAACACGGAGGTCCCTTGTGCTACTCGTCTTTATAACAGCACACAAATATGCTTGGCTCCAATTTTTTGTTTCAAATCTGTTTCGAAATATACCCAATAAATAAGATAAGAATAGATAAATAAAAGATAGATAAAGTAAACTTTGCTTCCGTTAACGTAGTCTTGAGTTCTTTGTTTATGTGGGGAACCGCGTTTGAGCGCTGTCACCGGCCTTGGGTGGGGTCCAGTGGAGTGCCCCGGAACTACAGATCACCAGGGCGCCTCGACGGCTAGTCCCCTAATAACTTCCACGGTGAGGGGTTGCACCGCACTACAGGACAAGCCACGAGGATGGGAACCTCAACCCATTGCACTGTCCTACAGTGCAATGGGTCTGTGTCTACGAAATCTGACAACAGTAAAATCCTTCAATTTTTTTCTACTATCTAATTAATGCAAACTTTTATAGAAACCGTTTAAAGTATTTCGCAGAGTAATATATGCAATTTTGTTCGTTTAAAATATATCTAGATAAAAAGTCTTTGAAAAGAACGCGAATATCGTATATACTTTTTATATAGCATCTGCTTGCTAATAAAAATTAATTATTGCAGTCACGGTCCGATGAGGCTGTATTGTGATTCTCTTCGCTTCCACAGCAAAATTTCAGGTCTGAAAAAAAGTCAGTTTCATAAACTCGCATGCTCTTTTTGATCTCTCGAAATTCTACACTAATATTCTTATTCGTTAATTCCGACTCGATAAAATATTTACAGTGTCTATATCGGAAGATGGCACACTTTAGATTTGCAGAAGTTGACTTCTGAATAATATCATCGATTTTCTCTAACCCTATTCGACGGATTTTCATGCGGTTTTTAGCAATGGGTAGAGCAAAATTCCGAAAAAGGAAGTGTACAATTTGTTAATTTACGCAATTCTATTTTTATTATATTATATTTTTTAATAAAACCGCAAGTTGTTCACGGGCGAAACTTGGGCGGATCGCTATCAGTAAGACTTACGACCAGACCCCTCAATGGCTTCAAAATAACATGACAGACGAAGACGCGCCATCACCTACTTCTTTATTGTTATATGTAAATTCTGTTCTAATAATAGAGAAGAGCGGTTAAATTAATATAACGAGTATGGGCGACTGTGTAAGTCAGGCTAACAAAAGATGTTTTATGTTTTTAATCGCATTATTTATACCTTCACGTAACCTCGCGTACATCTGGACATGTTAGTGGACTCTGGCTAAGTGGACCCCGAAGTGATTCATAAAATCCGTACTCAATACAAAATCGTATCGAGATATCCATACGAATTTGCCCGAACACTGAGAAATAGTTTGTTGTTGGTCTTTGTTGATATCGATTGTTACGACTACCGTTCTGAATTATGACTAACTCGAATTATCATAACGATTATGCGTTTCGTGCATTCGACTATCGAAACTAATATTTCATTAGCGACGCTATCGAGTCGCCAATGAGTGGGTGTTAGAATTGTAAATTATTTCATTATTGTCATTTGCTTGCTTCTATTTGTAGCATGTCTAACCTAACCATCTCGTGATCTAGTGGTACAAGTCACGGCTCGAGTCCCGGGATACGTATTTTTCAGTTTCTAATATCAGTCCGAAATCAGGAAGTTGGTGGTGTTAGATAAATCTATTTTACGGATTCTATCGCGGTTTACTTAATTATTTAACTTGCCCGACGGTTCAGAAACTTTACAGCAATCCTGGTCACGGGTGGAGTCCACATACATGAGTAACATTCGCGAAAACTTAAGACATCAATATCCGCACAATTACTATGTCGACGCGTAGCCCTCCTTACCGCCACGCTCACCTCACCACTGAGCCACTAGCTACTCACAAACCGCACGAAACGCGACACCGAAGATGTTTACGCCACCACTTGACGACGGTATCGTGTGAGCGAGAGTACCTCCCCGGTCGTGCCGGCCCAATTCTCCCGGAACAGCTATCTGTCAATACTTGCTGCATCTATAAGTGTAATCCTAATAGGATTCATTTTGTTTTTTTTTTTCACATTATCGAAACTTTCACCGATCAATGACCGAAACGTATTAGAAAATGTTACATAGCCTTTGTCCATCACTGATAATATAGGACTGTAATGCTAAAAGTTCAAGTCCAGTCCAGTAGTTTCAGAAACTATTCAGTGTATAGAAACAAACAATCAAATGTTATGATGAAGTATAGATTGATGCGAGTAAACGTATCTACACAGACTCAAAATAGAACTCAAAATTATTATTTTAATACATTGAAACCCTGTGAAGGCACTTTTAGTGACCTTTCTACGAGGAAGCTGATTAAATGTTCATAAATGAAATTCTTTTTGCGTACGTAAACGCATAATTTAAGGGTACGCCTGTATTATTAGCATATTTAGCATGTAATAATTCATCGCTACTAATATGTACGTAAGGGCCTGCACTGACGGTTGTGTCTGACTTATGCACCTCTATTGGACACAAGTGTAAATGAATTACACCGAAAATGCCCTAAGTGTGCTTAATGGACAGGGCAGCGTGAAAAAGTGTCGAACACCGAATACCTGACTACGACGTGGTGTTAGTAAATTCCAGTGACACTTGTGAAATGTGGTATTTAAACCCTAGATTATGTTCATCAAGGACGGCAACGCATGTGCATAGTAATTATTTGCATGTTGATGGACGTCTGTAGTCTTGAAAAGCCTCCGTTCTCGTTTGCCCCCTAAAAAAATTTATGAAAAAATAATTCCTTATAGAAATGCAGAAATTATTGACAAATGGCTGTCCCAACAGCTGCTATAAATTTAATTTATTGTCATTACCATGACGTGTAACGTATGCGAGGAATTTTATAATTATTATATTTCTGTAAATCACTAAATTGTTCCATATTTCGTCGAATATCCATGCGAAGCTGGGGCGAACCGCTAGCTAGACATATTTCTATAATAAAAATCTTAAATATATAAAATTTCTTAAATTCATAACAATATTAAATATAGTTCCGTCGTCCAGTGCCTATAACACAAAACTAAAATGAGGTCAAAGCAGTTAGGGAAAAAATTCGAAGAAATTCTTTCCGAAGGCAAAAGATTTTACATTAGGTCCTTGTGTAGCGCACTTTAAGACAAGGCTTGCAGCCTACAAGAGACGCACTGGTCATAACTGATAAATTAAAGATGAACAGGGTGGTAAAATCGAAACAACAACAACAAAGCGGCACGCAAAAGGAGATCACAAAACAAAAATATTTACGTATGAGGTCTTTGTTACAATTGATCAACATTTTAAAGAACAAAATGACCTTATTTATGCTCAAAGTTCTAAGGAAGCTTCCCAATTACATATAAAATACAGATCGCAACGTGGTCACTGTCCGACTTTAGTTATTGTTTGGTGGGGTGTTATTATGGGGCTTAAGTACCTAGTTCAGTATCCAAGTATGGTCCTTCCAGGAAGACTCGGGGCTGGCCCGTAAAGCTCGGTCCACGCAGTCTTGGTTGGACTAGTCCGCTGAAGTGTAGAGACGGGAGCAATAGCGCCGCCAACCAGTAGTAGGTCCCTCCAAAGAAAAAGTCTTGGTTGGAAGCCAACGTCTCGGACTTCATCAGAGCTGAAGACTGGTCGTCGGCTAGTCCAGATCTTAATCAGCTGGATTATGATTTATGGACCGTCTTAGAGCGTCTATGGGCGTCGGTACTCTGTCAAAATACTACGACTGTTGTGACTAGGAGAATGAAGGAATAGAGAGTACACGTGCGTATGGAAAACATCGTATATCTCTGTAGAGATGGCCGCAATTCGACTAGGCGGATATTATTATACTACGATTGAATAGTGTCTTAAATTGACACCAATGTCGCAGATTTTGGTATATAAATCATAATTAAAACATTTTTGCGAGTACAAAACACAATACAACAAAAACATTCTCGATGTTGGCTGAATACACATTAATGCGTGTGCAGTTGGCCGATTAAAAAAACATAATGTCATTGAACTTTTTAAAGTGCGTGTTCTTAAAGGCGGACAATGGAATCGACGGGTTAGTGTTCGCATTGAAGATTTATTACTGCTACAGTAGGTAAAAAACTGAGTCAAGTGCGATCGGTTTCTAAAACATAAGGTTCCGTAAACTATTTAAATGTTAATACTTTATCTACCTATAGTACATGAAACAATGTTTGTTTTTATTCTTAAGCCTTTATGAAATTAAGTACTGATGTTTTTAGCAACATTTTTCAGAATTCACAGAAAAAATTTATGAGCCATCTTACATAACAACTCGTACCGGGAACAGCTAGAATACGTTTACATATGTTAGTTACTATCAGTGCCCGGCGGTATCACCGGCGTAACTATGGCGCTATCAGTCGTATGAATGTCAATTTTAGTAATAAGTTAAATGCCATCATACAGAAAGAAAAGATTTTTTTAATCATATTTATAGTTATAGCGGCTAGCGCGTTCAAACGAACAAACAAAGTCTTTTCAGCTTTATTACATTGACTGGCGGCGCAATAATCCGTTCCGTAGATTTTAAGAAAATCTATCACATACAGACATATATCCTTTGGTGACTTTCTGTTATAATATGTTTAGATATTACAGTATAGCATAGATTACGATATCGAAGCGATAACATCGATAGGATAGCACCGCATCGCCATACTAATGATTCACGGGCGTCGGTAGTGAAAAAATGGCTCCGATTGCTATTTTGCTCCCTATTCTATAAAAAAAAATTCTGTCTCAACGAATCACATTACTGGTCTCCATTGATGATACGTGTTCGAGACCGGTCGTATTATAATTAAGCAATTAAAATGAAATAAAATAAATGAACTTGTATTGTGTCCGCTGCGATGTTTGTTATATTGACGAAGGATACATCAATAATTATTGTTGTTTATTGTTGACTATATATGTGTTGTGTTACTTACATAAAAATACATGTTGATATGTAGTTTTTATGCGTCTAATATATTTTATTTTTTATTATCATACAAACATATTGTTTCAGTTACGAAAGAATAGTTTTGAAAAACAGAACGTACAAGTTTCTTTTTTACCACTGTCCGACGGTACCCTAGAGGTGATGATTTTCATACTACGCATTGGAGTTAGCATGACTAATTACGCATATACCCACATGTTTGACAAGGAGAAATATGATTGTTACAAGTGCGAAATTCAAAGCCCTGGAAAAGCGAAGCGGAAGGCATTTGCGAGGCCTCTTCTGTTTCAGGCATCTATGGGTGCTGGCCGAGGGGCCCGGGTCCTCTCACCTCCCCCCCTCTACCATAGCGGCATTTCACGCGCTGCAGCTTAATATTCGGCGAAAGACTGCTCGTTGTCCCCTTATGTCACTAACTGTCCCATTGGAGGGAAGCAGGATGGAAGGGCTACGCATCTGCGTGTGCGTATGGGCGTGGGTAATCGCTGAAACGGAGCGAATGCTCATTTGTCCCCCTATATAAAAATATGTTCATCTTCGTCCTAGCCTTATCCCGTTTCTATATCAAATAATATCAGAGTCGGCTACCTGATCTAGAGGAGACTTGGGAGCTTGACAAGGGCGCCAGCTTTTACACGGAGCGACTGCCACTCACCTCGCCAACTCACAAGAGAAACCGAGCCCAATCGTAGATTAGGTGGAATACGAATACACGAATCCCGGTTTCCTCACAATGTTTTCCTTTACCGTAAAGGGCACTCAGAAAATATGCTTAAGTTTGAAAGGCTCTGTGGTACATGGCTGGGTCTGAATCTGGACCACCCACTGCACCACCGAGGCCACTACTGTGGCACCAGGCTTTTAGAAAAATCGGACAGTGATCATACATACGTGTTAATCTTATTTACAGAATACTATTATCATATATTAACATCTATATACATAGTGACACGTAGGCCATTAAATCCATGACATTAACGATTTTCGAAAAGCTAATTTATTGCTTCTTTAGCGTTTATAGAGTATATGCCACAAATCCTATTTATATTATAACCAGCATCATCCCGTGCGTCCACCCGCGCAACTCCGATCCTGTTAGTCGTAGCTTATATAACCTTCCTCGATGAATTGATTATTTAACACAAAAGGGTCTTTTAATTCATGCGAGTAGTTCCTGAGATTGACGCGTTCAAACAAACATACTCAATGACATACAACGCTCGCTACTTGATACACCTACCTACTTTCAAAATTAATAATGTCGCCGTAGCCTAATTTCGGTCACGGTGGCCACGTCTATGCAGACTAGCCATCTGCGCAGGTCATATTATAGTGCACAAGTGTGTGCGCGAACACAAGTGCACTCCCTGTTCATTCTCGTACTCCGATGGAACGGCGATCCGACTCGACCGGAGAGACATCAGGCGCAAGACCGTCGGCGTCACGTGCTCTCCGAGCACCGGACTGTACCAATAACACAGTGGTCCGACCCAGTAACACTGTGGTCCGACCCAGGACTCGAATCCAGGATCTCTCGACTGTGCTTGAACTTGCTTATCACTATACCATGAGACAGTTCATTCACTAATGATAATTATAATATTTATCAATATAACGATTCGGAATAAGTTACAATCAATTACAGAACATCAAATATCTCTGTTAACATTGTTTCAATTTAATCTTTATTTCAAACAACAAACATTCCATACAAAATATAATACAATTCGACATTAAATATTTCCTACATGCTAAATATACATTAAAATTTCATTAGCAACATTTTTTCTCAACCATTGTGCATTGCTTAAAACCTTAAAAGAAGATAGATAGTAAACCGCATTTTCTTTGTCTTTCGACATTGTAAACGCGCTGTAGGCAGCTTCCCTTTTTTTTTTTGTTGACGCGGGGAAACGCATTGACGCGCCTTCACCGGCCCTGGGTAGGGTCCAATGGTGTGTGGGGCTCGCGGTACATTATACCCACGTAAACCACCGCGAGTACCATCGGTGCCGCCCTTGGTGAGGTGCCCCGGAACAACAAATCATCAGGGCACCTCGTCGGCTAGTTAGCCGCCTGAGGGCCGACTCCACCTCTACCCATGGTGTTTAGGATGTTGCACTGTCCCATAGCCGGTGGGGTTGTCATGTATTGCTGGGCAACCCCATCTGTGGAGGTGGAGTTGGTCCCTTTCGAGGGCTGAATAGCCGTCGAGGTGCCCTGATGATTGTTGCTCCGGGGCACCTCACCAAGGGCGGCGCTGATGGCATTCGCGGTGGTTTTTGTGGGTATTCGGTACTATCATGATCCGCGAGTCCCACACACCACTGGACCCCACCCAGGGCCGGTGAAGGTGCATAATTGCGTCTCCCCGCGTCAAAAAGAAAAAGGTTTCTCGGATGGAACTGGCGTTATCACGAATATAATTTTAGTAAGAGGTAGAACCATGCTGCATAGGAGGAGATAGTGCCATGCATGACACTACATCCTCCTATGCAACGGAATTGGGCCAGCACGACCGGGGAGGTACCTCTCGTTCACTTGATACCGGCGTAAAGTGACAGCGTCGCCGTCGCGTTTCGTGAGGTTTGTAAGTAGCCTGTGGTAGCCCGTTTGCCCCCTTATGCTATATAAAAAAATAACGACACATCATACTTTAACATCCGTCGAGATGTTTTGGCTGTAGGCTGTGGTACCTAAGTATTGTACCCTCGAAAAGCAATCTCTTCTTTCTGACGCAGTAGGGTAAAAAATGTTTCTATATTTGAATACTTGAACGCGTCGTAAGATACTAAATCATACTCACAAATTATTATTTTCTTGTTTTATGGACGCTAATATATTCTTATGGCTTAATATGCTAATTTACGCAGTGTGCTATCAAAGATGTGTTTCTTTAATTTATTAAAACATTCACTTTATTGAGGAGATGACAAATGCGGAGCTAATAGGTGACGAAGACACCTAGAGGTATATAAGAAACACCAGAAGACTTGCCGGCATAAAAAGAGGCTATCCGAATTCGCATGAAAGAAAACATTACTTATTTTCGGACCTGATATTTATGCTGTAGAAGCTAAGCCTAGTACAGCTTCATCGCATTGCTACTTGCGAGAAGAGACTAGGCTTGGGATGGAAGGGGGACCGATATCACTCCTGCAGGTACATCCCGATATGCGAGTGTTCGTAATAGCAAACTTAACTATTATTCTGCCAGAATCCGCCAATAATTAGTCATTTAAAAGAAAAATAACAAGTAAATTAAACAGGGCGTGCTTCTTCGATTTCCTGTTACACATTTCTGTTCATTAACACGAAATCATACCCACACATAAAGCAGCACAGCAACCGAGCGAATTTCTTGAAGAATAAATATTACATGTCGTGAAGGGCACAGGGCACTACTTGGTCAAATAACATCCGTTTATGTCCATGCGTTGCCCTCCCATCATCCCTAATGTGCCACCGGCTACTCACAAACCGCACTAAATGCTAGAGCATAATCATCAATTATTTATAAACCGCGTTAGCGAGAGCTACTTCTCCGGTCGCGCCGATTCAATTCGGCTCCAGTCTACCTCATGTAGATGTTATCTATCTTTATCTATCGTAGATAGATAGAGAAGAGGGGACAAAAGTGTTACGTAAACAACAATACACAATCAACTGTCAGAATATGAAGGGTGGACAAAAGATTAATCAAATGAAGCACCGAAAAGGCAGACATACGATTATCTTTGGATTAATAGAATACGCTTTATGCGTGTCTACTTTCGTTTCGTTGTTGAAATGATGAGGCAGAAATACACGTTTCAATACACTATGTAGGTCTGCAACAAGTAAGACGCAGTGCCATGCTGTATTGCAGCCGAAGTGGGCCGGCTCGACGGGGAGGTACGTTACGGGGAGGTTTCGTGCGGTTTGCAGTTAGCTGCTGGACGGAAGGTGGAGGACAACGTATTTGCATATCTATTACTCGTTTGTCCCCCTGCAATAAATTTAGAGAATCTTGACTGCCCCGTGGTGGTCAGCATCCTGAAGAGAGAATGCTCTCGTGCTCTTTAAAGTATGCCCTGGGATATGGCTTGTATCTATAGCTTTTTTTGACTGATCTATGCTGACTGAAGTACCCAGTGCAGTTTTATCGGTTACTATAAAACACCTCGAGGTCTAGGTGAGATTGTGGGCGATAGGAAGACTGACCCTCTTCCTTTCCCGCAGATGGGAAGGATGCATTCCGTTGGCTAAAGTTATTATTTCGGCCGAGGGGACCGCGTCCCCCTGCTGTCTAGCGCAGGTCAGGGGCATGTCACACTGAAAGAAATTGTTGAGCTACATATGTCTGTCTCCATCACGACGGTATCCTTATCTCCTCTCGCTGCTGGCAAGAATTTCATAAATATGGCTAGTAACTAATACGGTAGGACCGAGACTAGCGCTTGTAACTGACTTGTTACACACTGGAGACGTCTAAATTATTAGTGTTAGCAGTCAGTCGTAGGCGAGTATCGTGAAAATTCAGTGTCGAATTTTCTGCCAAGCGCTCCAAAAAGACTTCAAAAAGAGTACCGGATGAAAGAAGACTTAACGGGAAAACGATATACCCGCCTGCCTGTGTCACCCGGCTGTGTGTCAGAATCAGTTGAAATTGTCACACATGTGTAGTCTAGTGTAACGTTGATTAATGTTAGTATATAAGGCTCTTGTCTTGTTATTAAGATAACCATCCTGTTAAAAGAGAAACTTAAACTCTCTGTTGCGTCATTGGCTTCCCGCTCCAACCCCATGGATGTTGTATTTCCGTTGCCACTGCGACAACGCAAAAAGCCGAATAAAATAATTATCAAAGTGGCTCTCTATAAACTGTTTTCGAAGCTATACTTCTTTTGGCGCGTTAGGGAAAAATTATGAGAGTAAATTTTTACAATACGTGCGCATACCGGTACGAAAAACCGACACCCTGAAGTTAGCCATCGCCAAAATATTAGTTTTTCAAAAAAGAGTTACCATTATGCGTTATATGTTGAATACCTTTTTTGTATTGTTAATGGCGTTCTTTCTACAAACGTAGATCAAGGCGAAAGATATATTTTTTTAAAAGATTTTTATGTTGTTACGCCAGAGAAGTGTATTATTATTTATTTATTTTTCATTACCTCTGAGTGAGAGCCTGAGTCTTAACTACTAGCTAAGACCAGATGGGCCCTCGGAAACTCACAGATTGCACGAATCGCAGGTATTTGACATTTTTGAAGCATAACTGTATGTATATTACAACACATTATCTGTGGAATGCGGTTACAGCGTTCATCCGAGCGCGAACAATGGAAATTCTCGGAGCCGTGATAACGCGCAAATATTGGTACAGCGGATGAAGGACGTGTGACCTTGTACTTGCTGCGTCATCGGAACGAGAGCCGTGCTGCATTGCGGGAGAATTCGGCAGGCATGGGGAGGTGCCTCCCGCAGACACGAGACCGCCGTACGTGACGTGTACGCTGTCGCGTTTCGTACGGTTCGACGCCGCAAACGGTGATGAAACCACAGGTTCATGTCTGCGACGCGAAGGTCTATGGGTGTCAGTAGTTGCCAGCAGACTCCGTTTTCTCGTTTGGCCCATTAACGTATTTTTAACAACAAAGAGGTGCTATAAAAAACCTTAATCATTGGGAAACAGGTAGTTTAACTATTATTGTTATGGATAGAAGGAAAGAGGGATGTCCCCTCCCCCACTTTGAAGTTGCGGGCGTCTCGCGCGCGGTAGTTCGATGACGTGAACGTTTGGCTCATACATATATTCACTGAAGCTTTGTTTGATAGATTTTTAATAACTAGTGGTAGTTAAATTTATTAAGTATTTTACGATCCCCACGTTTCAGAAGTTTTTTTCATAAAATAGGGGGGCACTTACCAACCTCAACCCATGCTCCTCCCCACCCCTCGATAAACGGATCTCGGTAACGATATCCTTTCTGTCAATTTCTGTTGTATCATCTGGTACAGGAGCTGATGCAGTTTCGATGTTGTCAAAATAACCTTCTAGGAGTTTTCCGCCATGAATGACATTCTTCGGAGCGCGAGATCTACCAGTCGCGGCTCGGTATGCCAAACCCCAAGATTTTCATTTCCCGTGTCGGCAATATCTCTAAAGTGTTTAATTTCAGCGTCCTTCATGGCCACATTGTATTCTACTACTGCTAACTAAAACATAAAAAAAATCGAGTTTCATCAAACTTTTTATCGCATGCAAGACATTACCTGAGGTATCACAGATACGACGGAATCAAATAAAGCGATTGATGATACATAACATATCTCCGGAATTTAACCAATAAATCGTACAGTTTGAACGAAACACTCATCAGTTATGTTAATGTTAACTGTTAATGGTATATTTATTGATCTTTTACCGTTTAACGCCGATATTTAACCGTCAGATGTGCCGTCTATAAAATAATGTGTCAATTCTGCTAAGCCGATTAATTATGAATGGACGGGGAAAGTTTTGATAAGAAGTATATAGTTCTGTTGACAATGGTCCGTTAAATATATCATATGTACGTATATAATTAATATATTTAACATACCATATAGTGACAGTAGTACTACTGGCAGTTCCCCGCTGTTCTATCTCAAGAGTATTATGGATGAAATACCTTTTTTGTATCGTTAGTATTGTCTTTTTCTTAAACGTAGAATAAGGAAGTGTTTAAAAAGATTTTTATCTTGTTACGACAAAGAAGTTCTAACGCGTGTAGATAAGTTCACACACATCTTTTCTTTGTGATAAAACCGGCTCTTGGTCAGGAAAGGGTAGCTTAGACTTAGCACCGGTGTAGTGTGAGTACTGTCCCACTCATCCTGGCTCCGAACAACACATCGCGTCAGTTCCCTACTGGGACAGGCGGAGAGAAACTTGACATTCAGGCGCTCACATCTATACTCCCCAGGTGCACTCATATGTATGTGCATACTTTCAGAATGACTGCATGGAATTTGATGGTTATTTTATTTTTTAATTCGGTATAGCATTAACAAGGTTTGTGTGTAGGAATATGTTCGGAATATTGTACGTAAATCATTAAAAATAGGTTGGAATATATTAATATTAGGCTATTGGGCATGGCAGTTCGGCCTCATTACACGTTACCATGACTATAAATTCATATGACATGACAACGTGTGTCGGCCTCGCAACTAGTTAAATTTATGACTAGCACATAACTATCGTTCAATAAAACACAAACCATCTGTGGTCCTCATTTATGCAACTAATCACACCTGTAGCAACAATTCACAAAGTTGCCAGTGTGTCCCTTTTTATAGACATTCAGATAGAACATGCTCGTAAATCCTGCCAGGTGCGTGTCGCATAATCAGGTCTAAATATGGGCCGATATGATTGGCTGTTTAAAACTACCAAATCGGTAACAATCCAATAAATACATTGATAAATACTTTTATTTTCGCAACTGACCTGAAAAATATTTTGATCTGACCATATACGTAAGCGGTGTTGCCCATTTCATAAGAAGATAAACCGCTCGGGTGTAGGTTTATTTTTGAAATTAAAAAAATTACAAAGTAATTGACTGTTAAGCATAAGTATTGCTTCAATTTGTATTGGTTCATTGGTTTATTAAATGTCATGGAGCCGACTAGTGGCTGAAACCTGCACTTTTTGGGTAGTTACAAATTAGATTTTTTTTTTCGGACCTAAACTACGCTGTGGGAGCGAGGAGAAAGCCAATACAGCTTCATCGGACTGCTATGAGTGCTTCTCTGGTGACGACACTAGGTTTGGGGTCGAAAGAGGGACCGACCCCTCCTTTCTCCCGCAGATGGGAGCGGTGTATCCCGATATGAGAGTGTCTGTAATAGCTAATTTAACTATTATTACCATGGCCAGAGGTCTCCGCTCCCGAATCTAACGCGGCGGGCAGCTCGCACGCGGTAGCCAAAATGGCTTCGGCGCTGACGTGACGTGAGGTTTGGCGTATGGCTCAAGGAGACGATCATGACCGGGAGCCGTCCGCCTTCACCTTCTGATGAGTGAAAAGACTCGGGCGGTAGTCTCAGAATACCCAACCGTTCATATCGGGCAGCGTTAGTTGCTGTACTGTAATCGTGTACCGTTCGAAGGTCATGTTCGAAGAGAATGAATGTGGTGGAGGTGAGGCCGGCATGTAAGTACCGTGATGCGTGGCACTCGGCACTCGTTTTTCTGCCCAATAGAGAACGTATATTTGTATGTTTGTCTATTTGCTTTCGCTAATCTCCGGAACTAGGGCGCTGGCGTGAACATGTGTTATTGTTGTACATTATTAATAACCCAGCAAGGACGTTACGCGTAATTTACAAATACTATTTAAAATACAATTACTATTTAAAACTCAATAGGAGGTCGTTCGTGTGAATCTTCTTCATCCGATCTTTATCCCGTTTTTCTATGTCAGATGATACCAGGGTCGGCTTGACTCCGGTAGCAACTGCCACCTGACCTCTGTCACCCGGAAGGGAAACTAAATGAAATGTTAGTTTTGGTTGAATTATAAAGCAAGAATCAGGGTTTCCTCACTATGCTTCAACGTAAGAAAATGTACTTACGTTAGAAAAACCTCATTGGTATATGGCATTGAACCTGGACTATCCGAGGGGGAGTCCGTAGCGCTGACAACTGAGGCTTTTTGTGTGAATAGAACAGACAAAATGAAATTGTGAAAGCCACATGCAAACCGTTCAGCAGAATTTGATAAAATCGATCACACACAGACACACATAACATACAGGGGTTATGTTTTTTACAAGACCGTTTTGTTCGTTTGTTTGAACGCGCCTATCTCCTGACTATAATTTCGATTTGAATTAATATTTTTGTGTATGATACTTATATGCACGAGGAAGGCTATGGGCTATATATCACGACGTTCCGACTAATAAGACCGGAGTTACTTGGGCAATGGGTTACGTTGCTGGCCTTATAAATGTCTATAAGAACGAAATAAGGCTCCTTGATCAAGCACGAAATCGGAAAAACTATAACACCTACCTAAACCGTTAGTAAGAGGTAGTGCCATGTTGTGTTGACGCGAAATTGGGCTGGCACGGCCGGGCCGTCACCACTCGCTCACATGATACCGCCGTAAAATAGCACATACGGTGTCGCGTTTCGTGCGGTTTGTGAGTATCCTGTGGCTCATTGACTGATGTTCATGAGCGTCGGTAGTCGTAGAAAGACTCTGATTGCTCGTTTATCCCACTACACTATAAACAAAACCTAGAGACTCAATATTTGGCAGGTCGGTTACTTTTGGAGTGTAGTCCTCCGCTATGAACGAATTTTGCGAAACCTCATCCCTAAGGGTGCGTTTTGGGGCCTGTGTAAGGTCAGGGCAGTCATCAGCCTGCCAGCAGTTCTCAAGCTGTCATCTCCCATGGCTCATTGGAGGGGATTACAAAAGGGGGGCAACACATCGGCGTAGTAATTGTGCGGATGTTTATGGGCGCCGTAAGTCATCAAGTAGCTCCGATATCATATTTATAATGTATATAAAATACGTTCCAGTGGTGAAGCGGTACATTGTAATACACATATATAACAGCACAAAAAAAGATATTTAAATAGTATTGAATAAATTTGAACATCTGTTGAGTTGTTGTTATAAATATAAACTCCCACCCACCAGTTCCTAATTACCGAGACCGCGTACCTTGCTCTCGGATTCAAGACGGACATAAATATCCGAAAAAACATATGGTCAGCACAACCGGTACCTGTCGCACACATGACACCACCGTGAAGCTTAGCTGTCACGTTTTGTGACTACGCGACGGCCCAATAGAAGGGAGGAGAAAAGGAGGACATTTACAGGACAAATATGCGGTTGTTGATGGATTTTCATCGGTGTTGGCAGGTATAAAAATCTACGGCTGCTCGTGTGCCGCCCGAAAATATAAAAAATGTATCAAAATATTCTTAATGGTTGTTATGTCGCAGTCATATTGTAAAAATCGCCGTATAACATTACGTCTAGCCATTTTCAAAAGCAGGGTCGTATTTTCTTTGTGGCGGGCTAACGATTAGCCGGATTATCAATGCGATGATGTTTAGCCTCTTAGAGTCTTTTGATTGTAGGCAGTGATTGTGATCGATACAAGTATGAAATTAGGCCAAGTGATTTGAGTGAAAATAAAAAATAACTTAACCAAACTTAAGCGGGATCTATGCATCCGCCCGCCTAAGCCTTCGAACCTGCTTGCGAGCAAAGCTTTTCTATTTCCCTATATTCTACAATCAATGCCATTGTTGTTGTCATGTCAAACAACGCCGCGAGTGTTAAAATTTGAAACTACAACGTGTCAAGGAGGCGGATAAGGATTCACTTTATTTCAATATTGAATTTCGTATGACGGCGAAGTATTTCAATTTCACTCAGCCGTATTTAATCCGGCTTATCGTTGATACGCCACAAAAAACGGCCATTTTCGAAAAACGGCCCCGTTTTTGAAAAAATGGCTATGGCCGTAATGAACTACGGCGATTTAGACAAAACATTTGCTTTTTTTATCGTCACGAAATTCTAGAAGGATTATATGCGGCTCTACATAAAAGTTGTTTTAGCCGTAAATCCATTACGTTCGCGATGTTTATGGGAATTTAATATGGTTTATTGTATACAAATTAACTTAATTATAATATATTTATGCTTTGAGCACGCAAAGAATATGTCCTATGTGCGAGGTCGTAGAGTTCATAATGCTATAGCCGAGTAGTTTTACTTTTTAATTTGTATTCACGATGTGATACGTGATTGCCGACGCCTAAAGGATAAAAACTGATAGTCACTCAGCAGGACGCCAAGTTGTGCCGTCGAGGGCTCCGAGCTCTTGTGCTGTACTGTAAGAGCCATTGACGGGATCTTAGAAGTACTAACTACGTTATTAGGATTTTTCGGTTTCCAATAACAGTCCAGAGTCACGAAGTTGGCGGATTCAAATCCCCGTGCCTCGGAGAGCACGTTCGGCCGTCGGCCCTGATTTCTCTTCGTTCGTGTCAGATTGACGTCCCCATCGGAATAGGAGAATGTGGAACGGGGAGTGCATTTACTCCTGCGCACACACTTTTACACTGTAATATGTCCCGCCCAGATCGCTCTCCCTGATGGAGATGGCCGCTATGTACAGCTGAATTGAGCCGGCACACCTCGAAGTACGTCTCGCTCGCATGATACCGCGTGTAGTGAAAGCTATGCTGTCATGTTTTGTGAGTTTCCGGTGGTCCATTGGAAGAGCAGGGTCTTTAGTCGTCGTTAATCCTGTAAAGATTCCGACTGTTAATTTGCACCTATTTAAAAAAAATGTAGTATTGATACAAGACTTTAATGAACATACGAATTCCTGCTAACTATTATGTATATTTTATACGGATTACTAATTACAAATAATTACTATAATTTATAATTGTAATTAAGCTGGATACAGCATTATGATGATATACGAATGATCCATCTAATAAAAAAATATGTGCTAAAACCGTGACCATGTTTGCTGTAAAGCTTCTGAAAGGCTAGATAAATAATTAAATAAACCGCGATAAAATCCGTAAAAGTAATTTCATTGTAATATTCTAAAACATTTAATGACAGTAACATTTAAATGCTAGAAGTAAAAACAAATTGCTTAATTTAATTCATTTTTCTTGTTGAATGGGTGCCATATTTTATGTTTCGTTTATCTATTTGATTAGCATATCTTTATATAAATTATTGTTATTTAATTACATGTAAAGGTATTTTTTTACCTTTTAGGCAGAGGTAGTGCCATGCATACTACATCCTCCCATGCAACGGAATTTGGCCTGCACGACCGGGGAGGTACCTCCCGCTCACATAATATCGCCGTAAAGTTATATCTTCAGCGTCGCGCTTCGCGCGGTTTGTGAGTAGCCGGTGGCCCATTGGGAGACGGGCAACGCATTGGCATGGTAATTATGCGGATGTTCAGGAGCGTCGGCAGTCGTAAAAAGGCTCGGATTGCTCGTTTGCCTCTTATATAAAAAAAATGTACTACCTATACTTGGCAATATTTAAAAAGATTCAGTCTGTATTCGGAGCTAAGGACTAAATAGTTTTAATTGAAGCAATATAGTCACTTATACGATACTGGAAAAAGAGCAATCGGAGCAATTTCATGACTAACTAGGCAAATAGACATTCGCACGGATAATAATTAAACGGATGATTTGATCTCCTTTATCCCAACCTCTCATACGGGTCACTGGCTGCACACTAACCGCACGAAACGTGATAGCATAGCCATCTCTTTTAATGTAGGTATCATGTCATCAATTTGTAATTTTCTTAAACTGAAGCCTAATAACAGTAGATAAAGTTCACTTTTGCACTCATAAAGTGTATCCAATGTCATTTTATTATATTTATAACGAGGGGCCTTTTATCATTACTCTACTGAAGAAAGGGGACGAGAGGGAATTCTTTCACCCCTATTAAGAGATTCTTGTGGATAAACTCCCCTGTGTATAGTCGGTTAAACTGAATGAAGCCTCAAATTAGGACCCTTTTCGCGTGTTTACATTAGCGTTAGATAACTATTTGGTACTTAATTTTTAACTAATATACAATTGACCTGTGAAGCCGACACGCATGACACATTTCATGACTTTCTAATAGGTTGATCGAAACTTTAATTGAAACTTGTGAAGCCGACCCATAGCGCTCGCATGTTACAAAAAGCCTTGAATATTCTCAAGACGTTACTAGTTACCAGTTATGAGCCTCTCTTTCCAGCTACTGCGCGCGAGCTTCCCTCGACGTCTTAGTCGCCGCGGTCTCTCTAACCAAGACAATAATTGTTAAAAAAGCTATTATTAACATTCTTATATCGGGATGCATCACTGCCATCTGCGGGAGAATGTGGGGTGCGACCCTAAACCTACTATCAACGCCCGACCAGGAATCATAGCTATCCTACTCTCTTCGCTTCTACAGCATAAGTTTGGCCCAGAGGCCCATTGGGGGGAGGGGGAGTGAAAAGGAGAGCAACGCATCGGCATAGGGACTATGCTCATTCTCATGGGCGTCGGTAGTTGTAGAAGGGATCTTTTGTCCCCTTATAATATAATAAAAAAATGAAAAATAATCTCAAACTATTCGTTTTTAGTAACAGACAACAGTACTTAGGAATCAATAATGTAAGTACGAACGCTCTTAGCGAATCTAAAGGTCAAAGTATAAGTTCATTTAACTCGGAGGCCATACAGACCGATGTTTTGACTCTTTCGAGGCCCAGATATTTATTATACTTAACCAGATCCCTCTCGAAATGCAATCGTTTCACCTCGCCACAAAGTACAGTTTTCAATAGCTGTACACGCGTCATTGACGTTCCAATGTTAAAATTATGACAAAGCTTTCTGACTTTTATATTTATAGATGCAATGTCTGTATTTGTGTGTACGTGTCGTAACGGTAAAGAAGTGAAATTAATTTCGTCTTTTGCAGCGTAATATAATCGTAAATCTTGTGAGTATGCTTGACTACTGTACGGAGTTAATCACCATTTAATTATCAGTGCTGACGTTTCATTTGAACATTTGATGATGTATTAGAATTTTTCGTGAATGGCGTATTTTTTTTTTCGGAATTAACGAGATTTCCGCTGTCCCAAAAAATTCCAGAAATGTAGGTAAAAACACAAATTTACAAAATAAACAAGATGCACAGTCAACGTCTCAAAATCGTACCCATGAAAAGAAAATGACAAATTCTACACTCTGTAAGAGCAACTTAAAATCATGTACGTAAGGTTGATTTTGCTAAAAATTAGGTACTTATTTCAACTATGTTTCTAACTATCAGATAATACTAAATGGCTACAAGTTAACTATAAAATCTAACCGGTTCCCAATCCACAATTAATACCCGTGACGGATGTGTCTATTCGCGCATGGCTAAGCTCTCCCTATGGTGTTTAAAAATGACATGAACATCATAAATAAGACTGCTGATTAACAGATGATGAAGGGACCTGGTTGTGTTTATTTGATGAGTCAACAAAACATTCATATTGGGGTCGTCTCGATCATTGTACTGGTAAATTATACTTTTGTTTCTTTTGGATGACCTTCATATTTAAAAATCTCAAATAGCCCTGCGTCGGAGGTCTCCGTTGCCTTGGGTGACGTTAAAGGGTAATTTAGACTCTTCGACCGTCTCCCCTTAACGCATAATATATTCATAGTAATATTTGTCATAGCGTGATGGTGTATAGCCTATATCGTATCTTGACAAATGGGCTCTCTAAAAGTGAAACATTTTTTAGAGATAAGCGCTTTTAAATAAAGAAACAAACTTTATCAGATTTGTTACATTAATATATGTGTTGGACGTGGGGCTATGGACGTTCAACGATTCACTATCTGATAAGTAATGATAATTCCGAGGAGAAAGATGATCACGAGACAAGAGAGACAGCACGGTAAAGCGTTACGCTGTTGTTACGCTCGACCGGTTAATGCTCCACACTATTCTACACCCCATATTTCACACTGATCAAATTACAACTATTCCTGAATAAAACAGAATTATAAATATTTATGATAATAATCATTATAATAATCCTTGTTATATATTTATAATGAAAAGCAGCTCAACCAACCCTCAAAGAGGCAACTATCGATCATATTTTTTTATAGTGCCAACGCCTGGGAGGGATATCATGAGCTACCGACAGGGAGTGAAACCACTGCTGGCTAACGGGTTAACCCTTGAAACTCCCACGCAAAGCCAAAAAAAAAGTAACATTAAAATTATGTTTTCTGAGTGTTTTTATTACTTTTAAATCATGTCTTTTATTTTTCAATTTACATCCACACCTTTGCTTATCTAAATTACAAGCTCATAAAATAACAAATACTGTTTACGCTGGCATAACCGGCGCCGGCGTTATGAGTACAACCTGCTCAGCGGGGCGATTATGACCAAAAACGTTAACCACTTGCTTTCCTTTCGCTCTTTCCATGATCAATAAACATATCTACATTCCTCTAAACGTCCATGATATTTTAAATTACAAATTAGAGAAGCCAGTCGGACGCAATCACGCAATGTTCCGCACCGAGCGATATTAATCCTTATCCGCATATCTTTATAGATTAGACGATATCTATGCTGATATAATAAAACTAAACTATTTGTTTGTTTGTTCAAACGCTCTAACCTTTAATAATGATGTCTGTGGGCTTATCACACCACGTTAGTCTTCCCCTGTGGTGAGTACCGCAAGCACTTGTGTTCCAGGTAACAGACAACGAGAGCTGGGACCCGAAATCCAAATGTTGCAGATGCATTTTAGGCGAAACAACTTTGGGAACCACTGCATTAACCCATTCCAACTTTTTTTTTTGGTGACGAAGGGGAATGCATTTACGCATGATACCTGGGAGCCCGGGTAGACCCCCAGACCTATGTTGGACTCGGCCATTGGGTAGCAATACCAACTAAAACCCCTACGGGAGCCATCAGCCGCTATAAGTGGAGGGTCCCGGATCTGCAGGCAACAGGACCCAACCCATTCCAACTGTCCATAAACATTCTAACCATTTTTACGTCTATATTTCGATATTTTATCGATTCCGCACGCCTAAATTGCATCTTAAATCGTCTATACTTCACACCTCGATGTTGCCATTTGTTAACATGCAAATGAGGACATTGTGTGTGTGTGTGTTACTAGTGGATTATATTAGTTTTTATAATTTAGGTAGAATTCCATGTGTATTCATACTCGTATGATATCTCTTGTTGGTTTGCTTGAAGTAACGCTGTTCAGGAAGAAGGCTACGCTGAGGCTGTACTGTGTTCATTTTTTTTAAAGTATAGGGGACAAATGATCATACGGAGCCTTTCTACGACTACCGACGCCCATAAACATCAGCATAAATACAATGTCGACGCGCTGCCCTCCTCTCACCTCCCCCAATGAGCCGCCGAGTGTGACTAGCCGCAAACCGCACGAAACGCGACATCGTAAATGTCCCTTTACGGCGGCGTCATGTGAGCGAGAGGTACATCCCCGGTCGTGCCGGCCCCACTCCGATGCAATGCAGCATGGTACTATCTCTTACAGAAGCTAAATTTAGTTTTCGTGGTGAATAAACTTGTTTTCGTAGGCAGTGCATTTTGATAAATTACGAAGCCGCAGGAGACAACATTCATTATCATTACAATCATTGTTATATGCCTTGTTGTTGTGTATCATTATTTTTAATAATAATAGCCTGTGGACTCGCCACACCATGAAAGCCTAGCACCGTGTCAAGTGTGGTAGGAACCTGACTTACAACGGAAATATATTTCATATTATTTATACATTTAAGGTTTTTGTTATTACAAAAATCTATGATCTAGGCGGGATGCGAACTTGCGAGCTCTGGCGAACGGAGGGCGGCATACTCGCTTACGATACTACCAGACGTAAGTATTTTGTCGTCATTCTCCAAAATTGGGCCACTGGAAACTCACAAAGCGCCCGAATCGAGACAGAATAGCTCCCATTTATCGGTATCGTTACAATTAACTAGCATATCTCCGCGGCTTCATAACTCCGGCCCTATTAGTCGTCGCCTCATGGTATATAGCCTATAATAGCCTTTCTCGAACGAATTTTTTTTTGTTTAGGACTAGTAGTCCCTTATATTAGCTCGTTCAAACAAACAAAGTCTTCAATTTACATTATTGATATAGATTTGTGATACGCATTAGAATAAGTGAAACACGCATTAGTAGGTTGGTTTTGAAATAAAAAAAACACGGACTTTTATGCCTCGATGTTAAAGCTGAGTTTTCTTTGTTAACGTGGGAAAACGCATTTTGGTGAGTTGTCCCGGAACAACAAATCATCAGGACACCTCGACGGCTAGTCATCCCTCTTAGGGAACGACGCCACCTCCACAGATGGGGTTGTCCCGCACCACAGGACAACCACATCCACTTTGGGACAGTGCAATGGCTCGCCCCGAAGAGCCGCCTCTTTTACTCTTTTGTCCCCTCTTCTTAAAAGTGACGTACAAAGAGCAGCCCCTTTTCGGTTCAATTAGCTTCGCCCAAGGTGTCTCGATTCACCCCAGGCTTCTGAGCCTTACCGCCACGAAGAAGGACAAGATTTTTTTTTTCAAATCGGGCAGTAGTTACGGAGCCCAGTCGATACAAACAAACAAACAAATATTTTCTCTTTATAACATTAGTAAAAATATTACAAACATTATGGATATGAAGAATATGATATTTTGGCACATCCCTATCGCTTATTCCTAATCGATTACTACGTCGAAATCGATACCTTGTCCATAAAATTAGCCTGTTGATAAATCACAGTTGCGAATAATAAGATTCGATAGAAAAGCAGGCTGTATCTGATTTTGACTTAACGTTTAAATAAAGAATTAGGTCGCATTAATTTTAGTTAATTACTATTGATAAAATACATTTTCTGTGGACCTGTTAATCCGGTCCCAGGTAAAGCTTTCGTATCTTATCTATAGTGTAACAGCTCTATTTGTATAATAGAGAAATGTCTTTATCATTTTAAATCCAAATAAGAGAAACGAGACGAAGCTAAATAAGGCTAATTAATAATAATAGGTGATTTGATGTGCTAACAGTACGCTGCAAGCAGGACGGCACGGTGGGGATTTTTTTTTGGTGTGCTATTAGTGCGTTGCAAGCCGTACAGCGCGACCGGGACTTCTCTTTGATATGTTATTAGTCCATTACAAGCAGTACAGCACGGCCGGGGTTTCCCCGTGAGCGAGAGGTACTGCAACGGTCGTACTGCTCCGATTCAGTCGCATTAGAGCAACAGCACTAGCTCTCACATGAATGCTTCCAGGTTGATCTAGGAGTAATCAATGGACGTAAAATATATAATTAAGAAACAATAATTAATTCTGCTGTTGTGGTCCACTTAAGAAGAGCGTAGAGCTTGAAGACAAAATTTTCAACAAATGCGTTCTCCCCGTGATGACCTTCGGGGCCGAAACATGGCCTCTTAGTTTGGGACTGGTCCGCAAGTTTGTGGGATCTCAACGGGAATTCGTAACGAAGTCATAACCCAGAGAATTGAACTACCCAATATCACACGACGAATAAGCTCGCTGAAGTGGCAATCGGCTGGTCACACACTCAGAAGAACCGATGCTGCCATCAGTGTGCAACCGATGGGTCAGTAATGTTCTGGAGTGGAGGCCGCGTTTCGGAAAACGAAGTGTTGGTCGACCGTTCACCAGCTTGGGAGACGATCTCCATGCAGTAGCCGGTCCGGGAGAGATGCGAGTAGCAGGAGATCTGTCGTCTTGGCGTTCATTGAAAGAGGCCTATGTCCAGCAGTGGACCGTTAAGGGGTGATAGTGTTGATGAATTAATTCATTGGAAACTCCCGAACTCCCAAAAACTCCGTAGTTCTTGTATAAGTCAATGGTTGTAATGTTATGTTTATGGTTGGTATTTGACAGAAGTAGTCAGTACTAGACTTAGCAGTACTTATCCGGGCGGCTCGAAGGCTATTTAGTCCTCTAAAGTCTAAACGACACCTCAGACACACTCACAGAGTGATTCTCCTACACTTTAGAATAACCACATTAATTTCGAGGCAGCGGTATGGGGTGTTCCTCACTTTTTGTGCTGTAAACCAAACGCGCCTCTTCTGTCTGTGTTGTTTCACTCTCTTCTTCCTTTTTTACCTGTAGGGTTGTCTCGTTGTTAGGTGAAAGCACGTTGTAGGTAACTACCGCCGCCCACAGACACTCGCTGAATGCGGTGAAGTTGTGCAGGTGCGTTGTGGCCTTTGAGATAGGAGTACGCCCTTTTTTGTAGAATTGTTTAAGTTCTTTTAAGATTTCACTACGGCGGGCTCTGTTGTTAACGCGACGGTTAGTCGCGCGTTACAAAAAAGAGTCTTAAATATATGCAACTTTTTAAATTTATAAATATTTTAAATATTTTCCGTTGTCTAGTGCCTGTAACACAAGTCCTCACGGTACTTAGCACAGGACTAGGCTGACGTGGTGTGATAAGTCCACAGATATTATTATTATTGTTATCATTACAGTAGCTATCATTATAGTATTCACTGATTTAATTAATGAATCTTGTTAACTGAGGATGATGAAATCTGATTTGCATTATAAAGAAGTTGAACGATACAGGACGTGTTTTATCGTCCAGTGAACCAGTCTCATGTATAAAAAATTACATTGGACTGATTCTGTGTTAAACAGTCTATGGTATGTTTAACACCGAATCAGCCAACAGAGGGGACGAAAATGAGCATTTAATAATGATTATGCGCTCGCACACTTAGATGTTTATTGAGCACACACATGTCACGCAATGAATATACAATAACACCAGTCACAAAATAAAGTAATTAAAAATATTAAGCTGCTTTCAAAAACGTATATTGCTGTCTTAAGTTTACGCGAATGTTACACACTTTATAATAAGATGTGTGGTTTACATCATTTGCATGATTTATGCACCTGTGGACAGCTTATTTATGTGGTGTGGTTGCTGGTGAAGGTTGACAGCAGGCCGTGAAAAACCAGCGCCAGTGTGATATGTGTAAGTAAAATCTCTTGTCTAGAATATTTATTTCTATTTTATTTAAAACATACCTATGTCAAGTCCTTGATTTTATACGTGAATAATTTTCTTGTGATGGGGTTCATACACCGTACTCTATGAATGAGCCTCACTTTATTGTCTTACTTCAAAAAATTTAAGTCATGTCATTTGTAAATGTTCTGGAGATTAATTATGGTTGAAGTTAAGAGAATATAATTCAGCAATTGATAAAATCAAATAGGTTAGAAAAAAAAAAGGGAAAGCGAGTGGAGAAATACGGTGGGGATAAGATTATTTATTACGTGAAGATTATGATAAGTCAAGAGAACAAATTGTAATAAGCCGAAGAGATTGTTCAATTTACAGACACAGTGAAATAAATATCAGCCTTAGAAATAGTTCTGCTCTACGTGTCGTCGTATCTACGTGATGACGGTGATTATGAGGTGCCTATCCAACCTGCAAATATGAAAAATCGTCCCCATGTGCATTGAAAATTTTAAAAGAAAAATAATTTATTTGTTTCGGATTTTATGTAGAAGAAATCGTCAAAGGGTGTAATTGGTAGAAGCCATTTTTGGATTGGAGGAATTTATTTTTGGGGAAGAAACCAGAATCTTTTATGAATTTTGTTTTTCCAGATGTCAACGTGGTTTTTTCATTGATGATGGATCGGTACTCATCATCATTAACAGCCCTTATCGATCCACTGCTGGACATTGGCCTTTCTCAATGAACGCCAAGACGACGGAGCCCGAACCGGCTACTGCACGGAGATCGTCTTCCCACCTGTTGAAGGGTTGCCCAACATATCGGATCGGTACCCAGATTTGTTTAGTACAATTTAGATGTTGCTGATTCCCAAGTCAGCTAGGACAGCTGACATTTTAAGATTTAACAAAGATCGCTCTTTACAAAATATACATTAATAATTATTATTTTCTTTGTAAGGATAATTCTCTACATGTTAACCAGTGCTTAAGATTATTTTAAGATTTCTCTTGCTCATTGTGAACATTTTTATATTGTTGCCTATAGATATAAGAAGTAGTTAATAATGGATCATAAATATTAAATATTGACGTTACTAATAAATAGTCTGAAAGTTTACCGAAGTACCCTCGATGCGATAGAAATATAAATATTTATGTTAATCTCTATAACCTGAAACTTTTTAGTATTATTTGACCGTAAAATCCTGTGTTAAGCTGACATTGAATTCTATCATTTTGATGAATGAGTAAACATTTTATGGTAAACTTGTGTATTTATTCACGTGTATGAATCTCCCTCACAGCATGTATGAAAGTGCCCCGCCTGTGGGGTGCAGTCATACATTCTTTACTTTTTTACTAAAAAATCACCAAAAATCGTATAAGTGTATTTATACAAATTGCATGGTTTTGATATGAAGTAAGAGATAGTATGACTATTGTTTTTTGATGAAAATTGTTTTAGATGTTGATGGAATTATATAAGGCAAATAATTATATAAGGCAAATAATTATATAAGGCAAATAATTATATAAGGCAAATAATTATATAAGGCAAATAATTAAAACTGTATGGAGCTGACCTACCTTCCGCTACATACGAGTCCAGTGGATAATTTTATTTTCTCTTGTCTGTCTTTTTCCTTCCTCTGGTCTCACAGATCTTCCTCTGCCTTGTCTTCCTTCAGCAGGCCAGTAATGCTATACTTATCTAAGCTTTCAGGGCCTATATCTAAGCATACAATTTGACACGGGAAAAAGTGTGGAGATAAGTTTAAGCCTCCTGGCTTAAGTGACGTCCCTCATGAATCCTCCTACGAGAGGATTGTTAGCTTGAAAATATATACAATAAAATCTCCCTTGGCCATTGTTGTGTCCAATGGTGAAAACTGCATGAAAGGTACAGTAGGTTTTCATATGACTGGTCAAATAGAAACATGCAGATTTTGTTGGCTTTATTTTATGTACACCGTCACGGCTTCGCACGGATATTAAAATTGATTCATACACATGTAAAGTTATAAATTTGAATTTCGGCCTCGTAAGGATCACACTGAAAGGCAGCTGGATGCAGGTGACTACTGCGCTCTATGGGGGAGGCCTATGTCCAGCAGTCGACGTCGTCCTGCTGCTGATGATAATGATGATGGAACATCACACTTTACCATGATAGAAAATTCAACATAAGACAAAACCAAGTCTATTGCGACAGCCAGCTGTCAATAATTTCTGCAGCTGTACCTATAAGAATTTATGTTATCGAAGTTTTTATTAGGATCGAAATGTTTTAGAGAATGTTTATATAACCTATGTTCATCACAGATAATGTAGGATTCTAATGGTATTTTTTTAAATTCGGTTCAGTAGTTTCGGAGTATATTCAATGCAAACAAACAAACAATCAAATGTCTCCTATATTCTTTATAATATTAGTATCTTTATAATACACATACCGATGATGTCGCAGCTATGTATAATTATATCGCCACATCCCATGGAGCCGGATACCGTGTGGCGGTGTGACGAATTCACAAAAATAGTTGGTGAAAAACTGCAGTGTGGTGAGAGTTGGCACAACGCCATCGTCCTTCTAATTTTATAACAATATGATAGAAAGTTACCATTTCATAGTATTTAGGATATAACACATCTTCGTTATTATAGACATTAAGTTGGAGCTCTGCTACAGTGCGCCGACGTCTATGTGTCGATACACAACGAAGCGAGCGCGGGGAGGTGATATGGGAACGGGGAGGGGCATCACATTCCAGCGTGGTACAGATAATGTGGCCGTGTAGCAGTGTGATTGACGCATTGTTGGGTAATCTGCTCGGCGCAAAGGACATGCTGCATTGCAGCCTAATTGAGCCGGCACGACGTAAAGTGAAGATGAATCTCGCGCATCGAAAGGTCTGTGAATAGCTGACCCATCTGGGTGTTCCCACCCATTTGGCCAAGTTCGGTTAAACAGGCGCTCTCTTTGAGATGAGTCATCTGCCCATCAAAGTGCTCAAGTGTATGTAAAGTCGCAAGGGCACTACCTATTCTCTCAATCTCCTATTTCGTTGGATGTTACTCGGACGGGACCGGAGAGAAATCATGCGGAGGATCGGCATAAACTCTCCTAGTTGGATTTAAATCCAACGAAATTCATGGCTCTAGACCGGTGGAAGAAATTTCCTAATACGAGTAACAGTTCTCGTTTGGTGTTTGGGTTTCGAACCCGGTAAACATTATACGCGGGATACAGCTAGTTGAATAAACCACACACACTTAACTCAAATAAATACAATTTAAGTAAAACGTGTAAAAATAGTAAAACTGTTTGAAGTACATTGATTTGTGTCCACACCCTCTCACCTAAACGGGAAGGTACAGTCGGAATCAAAAGTCGCTGACATATTTTTAGATGATAATATTATATTATTTAATTTCTCTCCGGTCCAGTCGGACTGCCGTCCCACAGGATTAGGAGGATGTGAGAACAGGGAGGGACACACTTGTACATGGGCGCACACTGGGTTGATATGTCCTGCGCAGATTGCTAGTCTATAAAGAGATGGCCGACGTGGCCAAAATTCGACTAGAAGGACATTTTTAATTATTATATTATATCTGCTTACAATCCTCCTCGGACAAAAATATACCTTGGCTTTTCTAAATAATTTATACAAGCAATTTTTACTTTGACTCATATAGATTTCGTGAATAATCAATTGAATTCATATCAGATGGATTCCTATCAATTATATTATATTACATAATAATAATAATAATCTTTATTGCACACCAAAGTTACACATTAAAAACACTGCAAACTAAATGAAAATAAAATATAGAAGTGGCGGCCTTATCGTTTAAAGCGCATTTCTTTCAGGCAATCATTTAAGAAACATATATTGCTATCAAACAACATAAAATAAAAATGCTAAACATAATGCTTATGTACCGTGGAAAGGTGAAAAAAAAAGAAGAAAGAGTGACTAAAATGCAAGCAATAACAGCGAAGACAACAACTATTTTGTTTTGTTATTGAATATGTATTGTGGATTATGTTCAATTATAATTATTCATCTAATTAGTAACTACATAACAATCCATTATTAATATTAAATATCAAAATACAGTTATCATGAAAAGAAAGTACTCATATGCAATAAAATAAATTATAGTATCCAAGAGAAACATTAGAATTGTAAATAATGCACTTTTACAAATGTTTTAAATATCTCCAGACTTTTAGCCTGTCTTATCTCGTTTGGCGGTGAATTCCATAATTTGACAGATTTTGCTGTAAAGGAATTCGTATAAAATTTGGTATTTTGGGTGGGAACTTTTAATTTATTAACGAGACCACTAGTCCTTGACCCAGTTGAAAAAAGAAAACATCTCTTTGAGGTAAGTTGGAGTTTGAGGGTTAAAAAACTAGTGGAATTATGACTTACAAATCATGGATAGGAATACATATAATACATAGACAAACGGCTGCCACCGGGGCGACTTTTTAATTCAAAGAGTAATTGATTTATTCCAAAAACACGATGGTTCAAATTAAGTGTCTAATTTGTCGAATTAAATTTTGTGTACTTGGATGAGCTAATCATTGAAAATCTGATAAGGTTTTGGCGCTAACTGTAACTATTTATCCCGACATTGGGCAAAAATAAAAACACGAAACAACATGAAATGTACACGTTTATTTTGTACTCAAATCTAATGACCTTAATACGGAACCCTCATTTGAAGTTATTAAGCGAAACCAATTTGTAAATATTTTATAGTGGTGATAATATTTTTATAGTCTTCTCATCTATAAAGTTTACGAAATGGCAACACAGTTTTAGAAAAGTGTATGTTTGTATTTCATCAAGCTAAATATGCAAAATAACCACTTAATTTGTCACAGTTATATCCAGTTACTGGAACGTAGTAGAAAAAATAAAGAACGGTTCATTTTAATATTAATACATCAGGAATCAATTGAGATATTTAATAAAACTTCACCGGCACCAACTCAATGTTCCGAAGTCATCTACCGTGCGCTTTAAGCGCAATTATTTTTCCACGCACTACTTCTTTGCGGAATTTGCTACACCGATATTTCCGGACTGATACAACTTCGGGATCTTCAAGAAAAGTGCCCACATGTCCCTAAAAGGCCGGCAACGCATCACGTGATCTCTTGTTGCGGTTGTCTATGGGTCTTGGGTGATGACTTAATAACAAATGGTCCAGCTGCTCCTTTGCTTCCTATGCTATAAAAAAGGAAAGATGTATTAGCTAGTAAAAAATTTCAATTTTCGTAATGTTGAACTAGTTTTCGTTTTGAAATTATCGAGTTAATTTCGAAACTAAAATAATTTAGACTTTTAGACAGGGACCAGGATCGCTTAAACTTGAAGGGCTAATTGATTGGGTATTTCATACATTTGTTTTTAAATAATCTATCAATCCGATAATTAAGTCGTCAACTTAGCGTAGCTAAAGGCTAACCAAGTCGATAGCTTACCCATTTCAGTAGGTTTTTTTATAGAAGCAGAAAGAATTAATGCGCGGAAAAGAGGTAAAAGAAAATGTTAAACCTTATGATTGGGTAGGCGCATCAGAAGTTGTTAACCTTATTCAAAAGGAGGATGATGAGGTGGTGGAGGATTTTTATGGAGGACTGACACTATCAATGAGGTACCTCTTTATTTGGGTAAGATTTCAATAGGGTGTCCCTGAAAATAGGCTTTAACAAAAAAAGGGATTTTCCGGGGTCTGCTATTAGCTGTAGCCGAAGTGTAAAAACACCTTATTAGTAAGACTGCTTTTCGTCTGTCCGTCTGTCTGTCGTCAGGCTGTATCTCATGGACTGTTTGATAACAGCTATCGCTGGACAGTTGAAATTGTCATAGATGATGTATGTTGCGGCTATCAAGAGCGCTATAACAAAAAATACGATAAATTCATTACTTGAGTGACTCCTATTAAGTAACCATGTTTCGGCCCCGTAGGTCATTACGGGGAGAACGGATCGGTTGAAGACTTTCGTCTCCAAGCCCTGGGGTGTAGGCGACGTAAGACTGTGACGAAGCTTCCGGAATGCTGCCCAACCCAACTGAATCCTTCTATCGGCTTCCCTCTCGAAGTTATATCTACCTAATTGCAATAGATGCCCGAGGTAGACGTATTTGTCTACGACTCCGAGAACAGCACCATCGACATTGACCGGCCAAGGGAGAATATTTTCGTTGTACAGGATCTTTATCTAGTCCAAGTTCATTCTAAAGCCAATACGTCGGGAGGATTCATTTAGGCTGTGCAACATGTCCTGCAAGCTCTCCAACGATTCGACCAACACAATGATATCGTCGGCTAAACGGAGATGTGGAGGTACTCCCCATTAATATTTATACCTCATTCTGTCCAGTTTAAAGTCTTAAAGACGTCCTCCAAACGTTAGTGAACAATTTCTGGGAAATAACATCCCCTTGTCGCACTCCTCGTAGCAATTGGATTGGCCTTGTTTGACCTCCCGGAATCAGAACGGACATAAAAGCAGCGTCATACAATGCTCTCAGTACTACGACGTATCGCCAATCCTGACCTGACATCGCTGTAAAGCATCCGGAACAGCGCAGATTTGGACATAGTCAATAGCTTTCTCAAAGTCAACAAAGGCAAGGCACAGTGGCTGATTGTGCTCATGCGTCTTTTGTACAACTTGCCTTATGGTGAAAAAAAACCCACAGAGGTTTTATCACCTCTTGAGAACTTGCTCTGAATTTGTCAAGCTTTGTGGTGAGACGATTCGTCAAGACTCTTGAAAACAACTTGTAAATCCATCCTAAAAGTGAAATTGGTATGGAATTTTGAAGGAGTGATTTGTCGCCCTTCTTAGAAATAAAACCACGTCATTTCCAAGCCATTACTTCGGAGGCCCGGCTCGCTGAAGGACAAAATAAAAAATCTTTTTAGCCCTCGTAACACAGGATCGTTGTTCAGGTTATCGGGATGAGGAGCGTGCGACGTATACGACTTGCTATATAAAGCTTCGATCTCATATAAGGGATCTCATCTGAACGGTATAACGACTTAGAAGAAACGGTAACCCCAGAATCAGTCCTAACTTTGTCAGATGACTTCTTCCAAGCTTCTCCGCAAGAACCTTCGACACACTATTCTGCTAAACCGTTTCAGTAACCCGTTCCGTATTTGAGCTGCGAAGATCTCGTCGTATTAGTTTGCGGATTCGCTTTAAAAGAGGCATGACATCGGCAGACGTAACGTGTTCGTTGCTCTGTGTTCCGTCATAAGTCCAAGCGTCTCATCCGAGAGTTTAGCTTTCCTGTTCGTATACTTACAGGTCCCGCATGCAATCAATCACGCCAATCATGGCCTCGTCAATTTCCATTGTAGTTTCCGACATATCTAGGGCACCGAACCGGTATTTTAATTCCCGGTGGAATTTTTCTGAACCTACCATGGTTAGTCTGAAGTTAGGTTGGGATGTCGGCTGTACTAATCGGACACGCTCGCGTCGAAAGCCTATATTTAGAGAGCCTCTAACCAATCGGGGATCACTTGCGTTTTGCGATCACACATCCCTAAATATATGCTTTCGGTCCATCATAATAAAGCCAATCTTGTTCCTTGTCACAGTACCGGGGCTCCGCTATGTCCACTTCTTATTATATAGAATAGGAATTCATTAAGAAGAAGGAGACTCGATTCGACACCATTTGCTTTAAAGTCTCCCATAACAACATTGAAGTGGGCATTACAGGTGTTATGTAAGGCCTTTGATACATAGGTTGTCTCCATGTCGTCATCGGAATGAGTCGAGGTTGGTGCGTATACTTGTATCACTTTAAGGCTGTACCTCCTGTTGAAGTCATATTGTTTAAGTATGAGATATGTCACCCTACCCGACACACTAGAGATTTCGACGATGTTGCCTACGAGGGACTTATTCACGAGGAATCCCACGCCGCCTTGTGATGGAGTGTCGCCTTCCCTGAAGTAGAATAGGTGACTCGATGGCAGAGTTGTGGTGTCCTATTATGGCTGTGTGGGGGCGGCCTAAGCAAGCCCTCACTCTCAACCAATGCCCAGGGTGTCGTAAGAGTCGTCAAAGAGCAGAAGTCTCTTAACAACAAATAGGCATCAGCGAGCTGATTGTTTGGTGTGCGCTATCCGGAGCTCCCGTCGTCTATTTCACTGTCACTATGAAACAGACGGGAGCACCGGATAGCGCTCGCGCAGTGGCGCTGGTCTGAAAACTAATCTGCGATTGCCAACCCCCCTGCTCAGCGTGGCAATTATGAGCATTAACCTCAGATAGACGACAGCAGTAGAATTCGGCCCCTAGGTCCCGGTAGTTCCACTAGTCCTGGCCACGGTAGTGGCCACGGTAACGGTGGAACAAGGGCTGCTAAGAATCTCCGGGCTACGGATCGCTACCACGGATTTGACCTGGCTACGTGTAACTTACGAACGCTCAGACTTGATAACCACTTGGCTGAGCTGGAGGTAGAACTGGCAATAATCCGAGAGCACGTTCTGGGGCTGCGTTAACTCTTGTGAAATAAAAATAAATATGACTAGCGGCGCTCCGCGGTTTAACCCGTATTTTGATTTTTTGAAGGCATCGGAATAAAAAATATGAAATATACTTTAGAATCGATTCTCAGACTTAAAATACACAAAAAAGTCAGAAAAATCGGTCGAGTCGTTTCCGAGAAATTTGGTTACAAACACATCCCAAACCAGAATTGTTATAAATTTAGTTTTATATTTTGTATCTGATATTATCTTCTAATTTGAAGGGGTTTCGTTTACCCGAATGCGTCAGAAAGCGGGTAATGTTTTTTAAGTAAAACTTCTTTACGTACGCTCGACTTGGGGAGTAAGCTGGTGAATGAGTGGCGGGAGCGTTACGGAAACGAAGAAAGGTGGGAGTACAATTTATTTCCTTTCTTCTGCCATAGCCATCCATCGGCTGATCACAAACCGCAGCTGTCACTTTACAGCGGTATCATATAAGCAAAAGGAACGATATAACCTTTTTTTTGTGACGAAGGGGAATGCATTTACGCATGATACCTGGGAACCCGGGTAGGCCTACGGGAGCCTTCAGCCGCTGTTAAAAATGGACGCTGGCCTCGAAAATGCCAGACTTCACCTCCTCGGGGACTGTCCGGCTACGCTAGGACCAGTCCCCATGACGCCGTGTCTCAATGTATGGACCGGGTTCCCATTCCGGTCCGATACGGAACACCGGGCACTACTGAAGGCGCTGCAAATAGTGCCTCCCTCGTACCCCCATTCGTCGTCGAATTCGAACAACCTGAACATGACATAACGTGTTCTATATTCAATATAAGTGCTTACTCTCGTGTAGAAACAAATATTGAAACGAGATCTTTAAAAACGGAATATGTCCCAATTTTTTAGGGTATGTTACCAATTACCGCGGGTTTCCGCACTTAGTTGCTTGACAATTGACGGCCTATGGGTCTTAAGGGGGGAGAGATTAGGCCTAGTTAAGGCTTATGTGTTGTGTCGTGTGTTGGGTTTGTAGGAGAGTAGTGGTATGGATGTGTTATGCATGTACATGTGTGATCCATGATCGCCGGACACGCAGACCCTAGTCCGCTTGGTGGATCACGGGGGGTGAGTTCACTCGGGTACAGCCTTCCATCAGGTGGTCGCACGTGCAGCGCAGCCAGGTCGCGGCCTGGGCCTGCAGGCGTGTCCGCCGAGCCTGGGAGGTTAGTGCGTGCGTCGTGGGAGGGTGGCGTAAGTGAGGCTTCGAAGATCTCCGTTTGTCCGTACGTATGTTGCCGACGTTCTACCGCAGAGAAAACATAGAGAAGGGAAGTCTACCTAAAACGCGGCCGTTTAAGTAGAAAGAGACAGCAAACTCAAACACTCTCTGTCTCTCTTTTTTCATTAATTCCTGCTTGATCAATGCGCATGTGAGATTAGATAGACAAAGATAGTACTGCTTTCACATTTTCCTTCTCTATTCTCCAAGAGGCTGCTACATGACGAAGACGGTCAGTCGGATGACATTCCTGCCCCTCCTTGACGCGTTTTACTCGGATTATGACATGTACTGTGTCCTTGACATTTGGAAGGTTGTATTTTTTTTAAACGATACTAAAGGATGTCGCGTGATTTTGAAAGATAAGATTTACAGCAAGCACGTTGCGATACCTGCATAACGCGATGAAAAAAAAATTGAAGTGACAGCCGTGTGGGGCGTCATTCTGGAGGTTTCAAAGAAAGCTTTTCATTGTGCTATTACTTAGCGAGATGTTCGCTTCTAATGTCTTAAGAAGTTCTAACATTTGAACTACCGAGATGAAAATTGTAACAAAACATTGGTTTAAAAACATCAAAAATAAATTGGTTTGAACAAAATCGATTTCATAGTTTAATATGGGATTATTCGTTTGCTGCTACAGAATCCATCTTAGACTAGTTCGATTCGCCTTTGGCTTGTTCTTTGTACCCTGTATTTGTGAATGCCTAAGAAAGAGAGGGACCCTTTCTTTTATTGAAACCATGAGCGTGAATGAATGACGTCAGCGTCGAAGCCATTTTAGCAACCTCGCGCCAGCTGCCCACGATATCAGAGATGATGATCAAACCCGCAGTCTCTTTTGCTATTATAAACATTCCGAGAGGAGTGGGGAATCCCACGCCCCTTCCACCCCAGAACCTGGTCTCGTCGGCAGACGAACACTCATAGTTGTTCGCTGAATCTGTGTTGGGCTTCGCTACGCTTCCAAAGCAAATCTTCAGGCCCGAAAAATAATGAAAAGAAATTCCTAGACTTCAAATGGCACTAACAAAGTGCAGCTGACAATCATGTGTGTGATTTACTTTTACATACGATGTGGTCTGTGTGCTGGATACAACCGCATGCCAAGGGCACGCGACGAGATTGTGTTACAAGCACCGAATGTACTAGTCATCTGGTCCAGTCTGTACACACACTTATCGTACCCAGGCGTAGTGTCCGAACATCGGCAGTGAAAAAGAAATTGTTTTAAAATCCACAGACCTTAAATCTGAACAGCGACATTAGTCACACACATCCAATTTCGGATTTACTTTTAAATTGAATTGTTGTTCGGCCCCGTTCCAGATGAGTGGCTTTTTCAACGCATGCTAAACTAAAAATATTATCATTTTTTTTGTGATGGTTGAACGGCACTCCAATAGAGCACTAAATTCTAATATTCAGTAGAATTTTACTATATTAATTATCTGGGGAGTTAGCAGCAGAGAAGGTAGCAGTCACATCATAGTACTAAAATTCCATTTTGGCTCTAAATAAGCGCTAGTTTTTTAGCTATGCTGCAAGTAATTGTGCTCACTTTAGCCTGCTAACTTTATGCGATGTATTCCGTACTGTTGTTAGAAATTGAAACATCCTAACAATACTTTTTGTCTATGTCGACCCTAGATTCGAAAGCAGGATCGCACGCCTGTGGTTGAACACGTTTACCACTGGAACACGAGGCAGTCCATATTTCCACTTTTTTATTATTGACTAGCTACTGGGTACAGTCATCTCGCCTTATTGGTTCAGTAGACGAAGTAGGAACTACAGCTGCCATTATTATAAACTAGCAGTAAGTCCCGGCGTGGCACGGATACTTCACGAAATACGGCAAAAATTCATTGGTCATGGTACGGCGTAATGGTGCTTCAATGTCCATAGATAATGACAATAAGTTAAAATATAACAGAACAGATCTCCGTGCAGCAGCCGGACCGGCTTGGATGCGAGTAGCAGGAGATCGGTCGTCTTGGTGTTCATTGAGAGAGGCCTGCGTCCAGCAGTGGACCGATAAGGGCTGATAATGATGGTGATGATGATAATAGTACAACGTCTGCCGGGACAGCTGTCAATAATTTCTGTAGCGAAATAAGGATTTATTTTTATGTTCTTCCACCATTTTGAGTACATTATCGAATTATAATAATGATCAAAATGTTTTTAGAAAATGTTATATAGCCTATGATTATCACAATTACTGTAGGATTATACCGGAAAAAAATTATTTTTAAGTCGGTCCAGTAGTTCCGGAGTCCAGTCAAACAAACAATCAAGTGATTCCTCTTCAAACTATTAATATAGCTAGTTAACAAAAGCTGTCAAAGCCTCCGTCGCCAGAGTCGGAGATGGAGCGACAATTAGGACATTCTATTCATGATAATGATAGTCAAATTAGCTGTTTATCACTCTCATATTGCCACGCATCTCCCACATCTAGGCTAGGGCTAGCCCCTCTTTCGACCCCAAACTTAAGTAAGCTTGAAGCGGTTAAATGATAACATTAATGACTGACTAGCGACGCCACCTACTGATGAGATAAGACGGTGGCACGATGACATAACGATATAGTAGGGACTAATTCCAATACGATTTACGATTTGCCTAGCTCAAAGAATATCGACTTATCGCTTAGGTATTCCGAGACTATCGCGCGCGAGTTATATAACCCGTCTGATGGCACGGGCCCTCAGTCACATTAGAAAAAAACTTAACAAATAATACTTTCATGGTTAATCCTTTAATTTTACTCATTAAATGTCTAAATTAACAAGGCAAAACCAGGGTGCGCGTTTTGATAGTTTGTCGCTGCATCTATTTCGTGTACGGTCCATATTAACCACACAATACGCGAGGCCGCCTTCGATTTTTTAACCGTACTCCCTCTACCGTTAGTTGAAGGAAACACATCCGCGCCCGCCCAAGCACCGCCTAAACGTTTGTGTGTTTCCACAAACGGCTAACAGATGTCGTAATACGGCCATTTTTAATATTCTATCTACAGAATATACATATTATAATCCCAAATAAATGGAGATGCGTTGATAAATAGATTTTAATTTATTATTTAAAACGGACGTTAATCTGTCAATCCAAGTAAAAATTGAACATGACCAGGAAAACACACTCTACCACAGAGCTGATAAAATGTAGGATTGTGTAAAAATAATAATAACGATTAACAACAATGTAAATAAACGAAAATATTATTGATAAATATTATATTGTTAAGTTACGAGCAGGGAAAGCATTGAGATAACAGATTAGGAAGACAACCTTAGCACGTGCAAATGTTTTTTACTGCCTCTTTTTTATCATCGATTTCTCTGCGCAATGTACATGCGAAATCATTCAGACAAAGATAGTATTGTCATCATCTTTCTCTATTAACCAATTTGTACATTTGCCTGTGCCTGTCTATGGCTGCACTACTCTACATGTCTATGAATACACGACGCGACTTTGACATTTTTGACAGTTGTTGTACCTTACGTGGCAGTTCATATAGAACTATTGATCGCCCTTTCGGAAAACATCCAGTGCCTCAGTACACTTCCCGCCTAGTGTGCACTACACTAGGGGGGTCGTCTACTTTAACAAAATACTTGTTCAAGGCTTTCTGCCGCGTCCGACGGACGATGACATGGATGATAGTGTGTTGTTTCACGAAATACTGAAAGATTTTACATGATATTTGGTACAGATGTTTTTTATAGAATGGGGGGGGGGGGGCAAACGATAAATCGGACCCATTTTACGTCTACTGACGCCCATGAAGATCCACATAATTACCATGCCGTTGCGTTGCCCTCCTTTCCCACTCCCCATGGGCCACCGCCTACTCACAAACCGCACGAAACGCGACACTGAAGATGTCAATATTATATATGCGGCGGTATTATGTGGGCGAGAGCTAACTTCTCGGTCGTGCCGGCCCAAATCCGTTGCATATGAGGGTTCCATGTTCCATGCCACATAGTGTCACTATGCAGCATGGAACATGGAATCCTTTTTCTATAAACATATATTATATATAGGTTACAATCTGTTACATATATTAAAACTCTTCCGTTACTGGGAGACTGATACACCGACTAACAGACTACGCACAACCGAAACTCCTGTACGCAGAAACTTGTAATTTGATACGGAGATTCATTTCATGATGTTAAGTGATCAATGAGAGGAATTAGGAAGAGGTAGTCCCATGCTACATACGCGGAGGTAATGCTATGTATGGTGCAAGACACTGCGTCCTCCTATGCAATGGAATTGGGCCGGCGCGACCGAGGAATTACCTCGCGCTCACTTGACACCGACGTAAAGTGACTGCGCTGCTGTCGTTTTTCGTGCCGTTTGTGAGTAGCCGGTGGTCCATTGGGGGGTATGATAGGAGGGCAACGCATCTGTGTAACAATCATACGAATGTCCATGGGCGTCGTTAGTCATCAAAATGCTACGATTTCTCGTTTGGCCCCTTATGATATAAAAAAGAAAGTATTCTTAGAAATTCCTTATAAAGGTCCCATAAAAAGTGGGTGAAATAGAGGGGAAGGTGGAGTTTATAATATGCAATGTTACCATGTTATGGGGGTAAGAACGTGCGACGCTGTTAGTTTGAAATTTTAAAAAATACACTTGATAAAATACATAGTCACTGCGAGATAGATTTTACACGACTGAAACCGCACGGAAAATCAAGTTTATAATATAATTGTTAACCTTCTTTTTACCCCTTGTGTGCCAAAACGCAGGGAACGAAACAGGAGAAGGCCCCGACGGGGGCTCTTTTTGTGAAGATCGTGGCACATATATAATGCCGAATGCCCACAAAGACCACTACGAGTTCCATGGGGAACCCCGCAACTATATCATCAGGGCACATCGAAGGCGAGCCAGTCCCCTAAGGGTCCAACACCTTCTCCACAGATGGGTTGCCGCTCACCACTAGTGTGCAACACCACCAACTTCCTGACTTTTACTGTTGTTAGAACTTGAAAAATCCCAATAACACTTTGGTCCAACCCGGGACTCGAACCCAGGATCTCTCGACTGTGCTTGAACTTGCCTACCGCTAGACCTTGAGGCAGACAAGATCTCTTGCTATGTTAATTACTAACCACACACTGCCTTGTTTCCAGGAACGCCGGTAGGAGAGCGCAGCATGCGAGGTGTGACGTGATCCATGGCGTCGGACGCGCGCCCGATATCACCGGAAGATGGCGTCCGAAGACGATGTGATTCAAGGTTGACCAGCCTTCTTAGCTCGGTAGACGTAAGGACAAACGTAGCTTCACGAATTTGGGCCCTTTTATGCAGCACGTTTGAAAAGGATCAAAGTGTATTACAGGAGTACCATGCAGTAAGCAGCCCCTATAAACTGTTCCAAAATAGACGGAATGAGACTGATGATGTTGATCGACGGCTTGTTGCTGGCAGGTTTTCGGGTTTTCATGATGATGTCAAAATAAAAAAGAAACTGATCAAATATTCTCTGAGGTGATTCATTAAGAAATTCGAGAGAACCAATTTTTTTAGGAACAAAACCCATGAATAAAATTCCTGATAGTATATATCATAAGTTCGTAACTGTCTTACAAACCGCAACGCAAAGGAAGGTTATGTCTTAGCTGTCTCTTCAGTAATCCCATCGCGAGGTATATCACCTCACAGCCAGAGGGATTTCAGTACTCGTGCCTACATGTAGATATCACAAACATTGTTGTTGTAAAGTTGTTTTGACCTGCGCCCCTAATAATTTGTCGAATGTATGGACAATGGTCATAACATGGATAATTTACGACCATTTTGCCACATAGTATTCACATAAAGCATCTCGAATATATGCGTCAATGAAGAGGAAATACTCTGAGTAGGTAGTACCCGTCCGTGCCGTTTGCACTGGTAAAATATTGAGTCTTTTTACACTTATCTCAAAATAATTCTCATGGAATTCTACACTCGTAAATATAACTTTGTCCTTAGCGATGAGATACGAGTTGTAAACATTGTTTGGAGGTCGACTTAGTGCCAAATGGCGAACGCCTATTTATACCCAAACTCTTCCGTTTGTCTGTCTGCCGCAAAGACCGATGGTGGATTCCACCTTGATATTATGTTAGTTTTCTGATTCATTACGGACACTTTGAAGTCGTCTCACGCGCGATTTATGTATCTATGACGTTAAATGCCTTTTCAAAGAAACATGTAGACGCGAATCATCTGCTTGAATATAACTCGATTAGAGTGGGTCGCAGGGAATCCTCCCGGAATTCGGAGGCCGAGTCGCGGGGGAAGCTCGTCCGCTCTAAATCCGTCGCACTCGCCGCCCGAACGCTAGGCGGGTTACACGCGACGCTAAATATATCGGCGTGTGCGCAGGTCGTACGTGACGCTGGGTGCGGTGCGGTACAGCGTCCGCCGTGCGCCGCCGCCGCGCGCCTGTCCCTGCCGCTGCTGCTCCGAGGAGGCGGTGGCGGCGTGTCTCGGCAGGGCCAAGCCCGATCGCCGCACGCTGGAGCGTTTCCAGCGTCGATTAGGCCGAGGCGCGCGCGAGGAGCGGCCCTCGCGCCACCAGCGTCTACGCGACCTCACGGAGAGACTGCTACCGCGCTCGCAGCCGCCCGCCCCGCCGCCGCCGCCACCGCTGCCGCCGCCGCACTCGGCCCCAGTGTTGCCGCCTGTACCACCGCCTCGCTCGCGCCACAGGCACAGTCCGACTCGAGGCCTCTCCGTAGACAGATGTGATGACTTCGATGCCGACAACATAACTCTCATCAGAGTGGAGCCGCGATCCATTGTCGGGTCGTACGCGCAAAAGACAATACCTTACCGAAGTGCGTCGTTTTCTCAGGGTGACTTTGCTGGGGATAAGCATTATCGTAGAAAACAACCTTCCATCTTCGATTTTGGTACGCGCGTTGCGAGAAAGGACAATGATAACGTGCAGCCCGAATCCACTAGTGTGATCGAAGAAAATGTTACAGAGGGGGGCTCAGTAGCGTCAGTAGATTCCGCGGTCGGTTCCGATGAGGGTTTGTTAGTGAACGCTTTGCCCGCATCGCGAACCTCGCCTCCGGAGGCGGCCCATAAGCAGCTCGGTGTTCGGTCGCTGACGCACCCGCTGCCGCGTCGCGTACCTCCAGTGCGGGAGGAGGGATCGTCCGAACCTGGTGGTAGCTTGCCGGCGTTAATGACGGCGCGTGTTTTACACGAACTACGAGAAGAAAGTGACGGTTCACAGGCTGACAGTGCGCAGGCGCACAGCGAAGGAACATCACCGGTCGAGCCCGTACAACCTTTCGCCTTTCCACCGCTCCCCGCTCCTCCACTAAACACGTGTGCTAACGTAGACTGTGAGTGTGCAAATTTACCCTCTTGTAAGGGTTCAAACGACGAACTTGATAACACAATACCCATCCCAGTGCCAGTGTATGAGTGTATAGTAAAACAGTGGTCAAAGGAGTTACCCTTGGACGAAGGTCAACGTTCTGATGCCGCATCCGATGCGTCATTAGACCGTGACAAGGAAGATGAAACTATAACGAGCGAGCAAGTTGCCAATTTACTTGCAGCAGTCCAGAACCCCTGCACGCCGGCCCCGGTCTGTGCTAGAGAACGACGAAGGCCGCTAGACAAGACAAAGAGAAGGAAAGGGATATATATTACCACGGCTAGCGACGACGGGGGCGAGGAAGATCCACCTGTGAACGGTTGCAAACGGGAAAGCAGCGAAGCTTCTCTATCCGATATGCGACTCTCCGCTGAAGCGAGAACGTCTTCTTTGCTTGGGGAAAAATCTGACGATTCCTTCACAAATGGGCCACCTAGCCCTAGCGATTCTGCAAGCAATTGGCCAAGATCGGCGGAGCTAGCGACCAGACGAGCATTATTTTGCCAACAGAGCTCTGACGAGAAAGACGATGAAATGTATCGTGTCCGAAGAAAATACGGAGTCGTGTCCCGAGGAGATTCACCATCCGAGCCCGAAAGTGATCCGTGTTCGCGTGATAGAACCGCTTCTCCATCACCTTTCAGCCCATCTGATACATCAGATGTGGAAGCTAAAAGGCAGCAAATTGCACGAGTGCCGTTCGGTTGTAACTTAGAAGCGCCGTCTAGTCGTTCAGTGGAAGTTGGTCGTAGGAGTTTCTCGGACGCGACCGTGCCAAGTCGTAAAATAAGTGCCAGTGCTGTTCCTAGTGCCAGGGCGCGTGGCCCAACCCACGTGAGGGCCACCTCTTCGCCTTCGAAGTTGGCTGGAGTAAAACCAGGAACAGATTTGCTCGCCGAGCTTCTTCGGGGTAGCTCGGAAGCTCTCTCGAACTCTTCAACTTTTGATAATGTCATCCTTACGCTGCATCAGCACAATGTAAGTAATTTTTCATTATTATTATAAGTTATATTGAGCTGTGGATATCTTGTGGCTGCTGCTGATGAATCTAAGTTTGCTCTATTCTACGTTACTTTATAAAAAACCTTTTTTATAATATCTTATTGTTTTTTATACAGAGAAGTACAAATAGCAGGATGTGGTATAACGGGCAGTATTTCATATAACGGAATATTATATTTTTATTGTCTTCATTATTTCATGATTGGAGAAAGATATTTACTGCTTTCCACTTTAATGCTATTCCATAATTAGTTTAATAATTAAATTCGGATTCCGTGTTTTAAAAAAATAACCGTCCAATTAGAAGATATTTTTTATTGTAAGTTCGTCTATCAGGAAAACCTATAGAATCAATCTTGCCATATTTGGGCAAGATTGAGAGAAAAAAAGTCTAAAATTTGGTAATTTAGAGTCATATATAACGCAGAAGATAAAACAGTTAAAAATAAGTATTTGAACTACATTTCATACAAAAGTTGTCGCACTAACACCTCGCGTCGGCGTGGATCCCTTGTTGTGCGAACTGGACTCACACTTGTCCATTTTTTATTTTATTGGTATACAGATTTTTTATTTGATGTGCTTTATCTGTAACGCTTTGTTCATTTTTTATATATTATAGGAGGGATAACGAATGATCGCAGCATTTTGACGACTACCGACGCCTATAAATATCGGCATTCTGCGTCATGCAGATGACTTCTACTATGGGGCTACTCACAAACCGCAGGAAACGCGCCAGCATAGCTGTCACTTTACGGCAATGTCAAGTGAGCGCGACACCACAGCACCTCCCCGGTCGTGCCGTATCAATTCGGAGGCGATGCAGCTTAGCACTACTTATTTCTATTTTGTCACTGTCCAATATTTTAAACGTGAAATGACAAATTCATCAATTTTAATGCAAAATCGATAAAACAATCACTTTCACAAGACATTAAAGCAATTAGGAATTCCTTTGTTTATTTAAAAAAAAATCGTACTTGTACAAATTTAATTGAAATGCGCACAGTTAAGATGTATAAACTTTAACATTTAAATGGTGCGTACCAGTCAGCAAAAGTATAAGCATGTTTTCATATATAACTAGCGATCCGCTTCGGTTTCGTCTGTGAATAACACTGGTTACTGCTACGCTAACAAATTATATACGAGTGAAACCTTCATCGAGAATCGATGCATCCATTAATGAAAACCACAAGAAAATCCGGTATATGGAGTTTGAGAAACTGTGCCACATACACATGGTCCTTTGGGTCTTGGGAACTCTGTTTCGTAATATGCATAGAAGATATTGTGTAAGCTATTTTATCGAACACTAACAGTATAAGATATTAAAACTGCTATTTTATCGAGCACTAACATTATAAGATGTTATTAAAACTGCTATTTTTTTCTATTAATCTGTAAAAGTGAAACACATTACCTATGATTGTTTCAAATTTCTATCTCTCATGGTTCTGGAGATATTGTCTGGTAACAGAAAGACGGACAACAGTCTTAGTTATATCCCTATCCCTTTTACTTATCGTGCATGGAAATCCGAAATTGGAACATCTCGATAATGTTGACAACCATTCATCACTCACGGGATAGATTTACCCGAGGGAAACCAAAGCTTTTAAAAACATAAATTTATTATTGTGTTCGTAATTATTTTCGTTGTAAAAATTAACGATTCTCTTAATCCGCGATCAAATTCATGGTCGATGTTCCCTCACACGCGGCCCAATGTCGCGTGACTCACCGCAGCAGCTGTTCCAGAAATACAAAAATGTTGAGGGCATTACCGATTACGAATTCTTAATCTTAAATTAATATTGTTTCCTTGTGTTTAAGAAGATATTTATTAGCCGCTCATCCACTTCACTATCGGAATCTTTTTATACTATAGCGGGACAAATGAGTAGTCGGAGCCTTTTGACTACCGACGCCCATATTCGTCCGTATAATTACTATGCAGAAGCATGGCACTACCTTCAGTTGGATGTAGTGCCATGCTGCAAAGGACACAATTTAAGTGTCGAGTTTCTTGCTGTTTGTGAGTAGCTGGTGGCGCATTTGGAGGTGCGGAGTAAGGGCAGCGCATCCGCACTCCAATGATGCGAATAGGCTTCGGTAGTCATAAAAAAGGCTTCTCACATACAATAATCCGAATGAACTCCACAACGATCTATCTTTCATAGAAAGTTCGAAAGAAAATAAATACGTCACATAACAAAATGATTAATTAACGTGAGATTATGTGATAAGAAAAACTTATTAACTTAAAGATAAAACCCGACGAATAAGCTTGCTGAAGTGGCAAGGGGCTCACACACCCAGAAGAACAGATGGCAGATGGGTAAGTGAGATTCTGGATTGGAGACCGCGTTTAGGAAAATGAAGTGTTGGTCGACCGTGGCAGCAGCAGCAGGTGGGAAGATGATCTAACCGGTCCGGGATGGATGAAAGTAGCAAGAAATCGGTCGTCTGAGCGTTCATGGAGGCCTATATCCAGCAGTGGGCTGATAATGATGATGATGAAGGAGAAAAACCATGAAAATTAGTCCCGTTATAAGCATAAGCTTATTTTCGAAAGTTACACTGCAACGATAATGTAAAGCTCTAAATTCGTCGGTAGCTCACCTACTGTGACGGGTTAACTGAAAGTTGAAAGTTCTGGGAAACTGTTAAAAGCTCTGAGGTACTTACTCGAATATTCTATTATAAGCACTACCTGAACTTTTCGCTTGGTGAAAACTTGTCCAATGTAACAGCAGGTGAACACTGAGTAGGCCCTTAATTCGACTTAAAATATATTGAAACTCCTTTAACGCATTTTATCGCGGTTCGTTGTTTAACTAACCCGACGTTGCAGAAGCTTTACAGTAATTTTTTTTTTGAACGATTTGAAAATATTGCGATTCGGACCAGCGGCGGGCGAAATAAGCTCGTGCCAGGGAATCTCTTCACGGTTATTTATCATATCAGTGCCGATGACAAAATTTGTGTATTGGACAAATATATACTCCACTAATAACATAAAGCTTGTTTGTTACAACGAATAGCTCCAGAAACTACTAGCCCGAATAAAAAAAAATTGCGTTGAATAGTTTTTTTGTGTTGTTTTATCTAGGTAGGCTTTATACTACGCGGATGGAATCGCGGGCCGATGCCAGTTTTGTGTATTCAAATTCGAATCCCGACCCTTGCCGGGCATGAGTCACGCGCTAACTGGGTCACCGGCTTGTTGCGTCTGCCGCATGCACGTACGAATGTTTTTAGGTCATATCATGGTGTAAACGCACCAACAGGTACGTTTGTAAACAACCGCGTGCTAACTGCTATGGTGTAGTTTTTTTTTTGTTTTCGTGGGGAAAGGTAAAAAATAGGTAGTGCCATGCTGCATACGCCTATTGACATCAGCATTATTACTATGCGTATGCGTTGCCCTTTTTAGCCCCACCCCCAAATGGGCCATTGATGATGTGAGTCAGATAAACTCCAGCCATATATACTTAACTGCAGCACGACACTACCTGTTACAATTAATTCAAAATAAACTAAAACTGTATATAGTAGAGGATCGGCGGTTTCGTCGATAATGAAAGAGGTCTATAATATTAACAAATCATAGTTAGCTCCTGTATAAGTACTCTACGTAGATGCCGCTATACTTGGCTGCGTACCTCAACCGCGGCACCTAATTATTAAACAATAGCTTATTGCTCATCGCAATGTATATTATATACATTTAAGCTAAAAATTGATGTCAGTAGGTGATGGTGTACTGCGGGGTACTTGTGCCTAAACTTAGCATTAGGAATTAGGAAAGGAAACGGCCCTGTTTTGTAAATCTAGCCATAATGTTATATGGCAATTTGTACAATACAACTACGAAATGTATACAATGACGACGTGATGCTGATGATGACTACGAAGATAATGATAAAGTAAAGCCACATCACTCGTCTCGAAGACACGTCTGGCTGGCGATGCTGACGTGCGCCGGCGCCGCTCGACAAACAACGATTAATTTTTATCGATCGCACGCCTGCAAAAATAAATTGAGTTCACGGCAACACGAGCGTCCACGTAATAGCTAACTGTCAACTCGATGTGTGATTCTACTTTCATAGTAAGCGAGGTAGCTTAAAGTGACAGCTATGCTATCGCGTATAGTGCGGTTTGTAAGTTGCCAATGTCCCACTGCGGAGGGGTGAAAGGTGTGCAAAACATCGGCCATCATAAGACCGAAAAGCTAAGATTCTTGCAGCGCTGGATAAAAATGGGTGGCGGGAGGTGGCGTTGCGGGGAACTTAGCCCCCACTAGTCTTTGTCTGTTTATGAGAGATTTTCTGAAAATCATCTGTACGGATTTTCATGCGCTTTTCACCAATATGTTGAGCGATTCCCTTGGAAATTGGAATGGAAGTTCCCTTGGAATTGGAATTTATTGTGCTACACATGTGTGGTGATATATTACTGCAAAACGGACAAGTTAACAAATTTTCATCCCACTTGGATAAAAATGGATTTGGTTTATAAGAATCTTGGTTTGATTTTTTTTCCAAAATGTTTTATGTCATATAGGATCAGGTACTTTACCAACCGGTCTTCCGTAATGTAGATGACCAGCTTTAGAACTTAACTTGTTTTTATTTATTTTACCTAATTATTATTATTACATGTAGTTATTTAACTTTATATTAATTGTTGTTTCCGCTCCGATACCTCACAGTAGCCCACTGCCCTAGTCCCCTAGTGCTTGACTAGTACTTTGAATGAATATTAATAAGTTATTCCATCTCTCTCCCGGTATATTAACTTGTTTTTTATTTATCACTGAAACTGAGACTCGTCGAACGTGTCTATACGGTCGTACGGACCCTCGTGTTTTCCGCAGATGGGAAAGATGTATATCGACTGCACCGAAAACTATCATAGTTTAGCGGAATTCCCTGCCTATCCCCCTTCTCTAATGAAAGGCCCAGCTCACCCGCACTAAACACTAACCATATATATATAAGGCTTGGCATCGGCATATTAATGAGAGAAGAGCTGGTGGAACTATCGTGACTTGGGAACATCCAGTAGACCTTGCTGGAATGTGATGCCCCTCTCGAGCTCATCGCCGCAATGTACCAACAACATCAACGTCATATCTGCAGATATTGTAACCGAGATATAACGGCGAATGGAATTACCCACGTAAGCGCAAACTATTTTTACCCTTTTCAAATTTACAAAGCAATTAAAAATGAATTTACACGCGATAAAAACGTAAGAGTTTTTATAGATAACATATAAAAGAGTTTCGGCAAAGCTTCTTGAAGTGCTTACGACACGGTTTAAAATACGTGCGCGCGTCACGGCAATGCTAGGTTTATAAATAAAATTAATATTATCATAATAAACTGTGTCACCACAGGATATGGGTCGTGAGTAATGAGTTTTATTGCTGGCGTTATTATGATACAACTTTGTAATTTAAATTCAAATTCAAATAGAATGTTGCTATCAGGAGCAAGAGATTTATAAACAGACAAAACGTGCAAAAGTTAAGACGCGTATAGATTGAAGAAAATTAAAGTCCATAATCTACTTATGTTAAGCCTTATACGTCTATTGAGCAAAAGCCTCCCCCATTTCTAAGTCCAAATGTTCATCAGGCCAACCAGGTATTCATCCAGATCATCTCGCCATCTCCTTAATCGTTTGCGCGTCGCCTCTTCGAATTTGGGCTCCATAAAGTGGCAATGTTTGCCTAGAACTCGTAAGGCCTGCGACAGACATGTCCAGCCGTGCTCCATTTGAGCTCCGCGGTCTTGACGCCTGCGTCAACGACTTTTTTTTTTTCGACAACGACAGGAGAGCAGTTCTGTGTTTCGAATTCTGTGCAACAACTTGGCACCTACAAAACTGCGCTCCATCGCCATTTGGTAATCCTTTAGACTAGAGTTTTGATTTTGTGTCAAGGACCAAACCTGTGCTCTATAAGTGCGCACAGGAAGTATGCGCATGTTCATTAGTTTTTCCTTGAGCAATATCGACAGGTTACCCTTCTTGAGTTCCCCTAAGGACCGGTAAGGACCTTTGCTGACGCGGGAAAGTGCATTTATGCGCCTTTACAGGCCCAGTGGGGTCCATTGGCGAATGAGGCCCGCGGCACATTAAATTGCCTAATACCCACAAAAATCGGCACCCACGATCTGCACTGAACGAGATTTCAGAATCTCGTTCAGTACAGATGTGTACAGTATCATCAATCGACGTCCTGCCAAATTAATATCGTGGATTTTCAGGATATACCCCCAGTAGTAACCTTCCTCGGCGCTCGGCAACAGTGGTAGTCAAGAAGGAAGAATGAACCACTTAACTACTATCCCAGGAGATGGTTTTGAATTCCTGTAATATTTTTTTTAATTTTCCCCGGTCGATTTGATTGTTTACCGCTTACAATATAGTGTTTAATTAATACTTGAAACCCGTGTCACCATTTTTGAAGATCGGATTCACAATCGCCAAACTTCACCTGTTTTAAATACTGTTTTCGCGCCAAGACGAAAAAAAAAAGATTTAGTTAAACCGATAATATCCACTTTAAAAAAAGAAATATTTAGAAGTTTATATTCAGTCAATAATCTACGGACTTATCAAATCGGCCTAGCACAATGTATTTCAGACTACCTGCCATTATACAAAAACTTATTTTCTACACGACCATTGTTTTCGATTCATGCGGCATAGACTGCACTGCGGCTTAACAGCTTTTTTTTCGCAACAAACGTACTTCTGGCTTGTAGCCAGACCACAACTCCAATGCCAGATTTCGCTCCGAATATTTTTCGCTATAAAATTTTTGCGGGAATTTTAATTTTAACTAACAGTTATCGCACACATGGATATGTGAAAGGAAATACATCTTTTAACGAGTGAGTTTGAGTTGGAAGTCTTTTATATGGTATTTGGCATTCCGCAAATATATTATATCAAACACAACTACTGCAGAGGTCTGAAATATTTACAAGTCATTAATTAGAAACATTTGGTGTTACAAATTATGTATCGAATATAATAATGTTACAGAATAACTCAATACTCACTATCTCTATCTTAAAGTGTGTTTTATGTACACACGTTCGGAGTTATACTTCTCTTGCGTAATAAGAAAAAAACTAAAATGTTGGCTATAGCTAACTTCGGGTTGTTGAGTTTTAGTGGTGTGCATCGTTAAACTTTAAAAAAAGAAAAAAGAAATATAACTTCAAAAATATCATTCCCTCCATAGATTTTATGGTGATGAGGCCAAGCATGTCTAGCACTCACAAAAATTATAACATAGCAATTTATAACTCGTGCTATTCCTTAATTCCTTGTAAGTACGAAGTGTAAAGTTACAGAAGTCAGATTATTAAGATATCACGAATTGTTTATTTAGTACTCTTTGTGTATCCATGAATAAAAGAATGAAATCATTATAAATTATCGAATTACGTCCACTGGACGACCTCTATTCTCAATGGTTCTGTTTTATCATCCCGACATTTCCTGGACGTTTCAATACCAATAACAGTTACTAGTGGGTCTTCAGCACAAACTTGTCTATATTAATAATAATAACTCTTTATTCACGAGAACACACTGCACAGCACAAGGAAGCTTCACATAATACTACACGCACAAAAATCTATACGAACATTAATTACTGTTGAGAATCACAATAATAACAGAAATAACACTAGAAGAGGAAAAAAAAACAATAAATGAAAAAAGTGTTACGGCAGCAGCGCAGATCACAGAGCGGCATATCATCTGCTTCAGTGAGGATTAGAACACAACTTCATCCCAACACATAATTTCACGAGTATACACGAGTAACAACACTCATCAGCAACCACGCCGCACACCAGCACTAATCATATAATGACTCACAGTGCATACTCCAACGGAGTTCGTAAATGAGCAGCCTGTCCGGAAGTATATACTTTCACTTTCACATATGCATATATATATGGAACACCTAAGTAATTCTATAGCTAAATAAACAATCACACTCACATATATATACTAATATTATAAGGAGGAAAAATTTGATTGTTTGTATGTTTGATTGCTTGCTTGCTCAATGCTCCGAAATTACTGGACCACTTTTAAATTCACTTATCAATAGAATGAACATAGGCTATATGACATTTTCTAAATGTTTTGATGATTTTTTTATAGTATAAGGAAGCAGACAAGAAATCGGACGCATGGACATTCGCATGGCTGTTACGATGCGTTGGCCGCCAGACTGGGCCACCAGATTCTCATAAACCGAATGAAACGCGACAATGAGATAAGTACCATGTAAAGCCGCAAAATGGTAGTGTCATGAGTCACAACCAGCGTCTTTGTATGACGAGTATGAAGAAAAAATGCTCGTGACATGTGTAATCGGTTCACTCTGCCTACCCCCAGCTGGCGAGGAAATGTGTTTTCTTTGTTTTATTGTGGGTACTCAATACGGCTGCAATGCGACATTGGCGCGTTTAATTCCCACGATCCAATCCGTAACGCATCTGTAATAAAACATACAAAGTCATCTACGTTATAGACACCTGCTTGTCTATTCTTAGTTCCTGGTGCGTGAACCAATCCTAAATCAACGGAATAGCGATATATAACTAAAGCGTTATTCGGTTGCACGGCTATTTATGGACTTGGCGTTTGGGCGGTGTCATCATTAGATGAGTGGCATTAGCCAAGAGTGGGGTATATTTTAATTATGCCCAGCCGAAGTTCGATTTTTGGTTATTATTTTAGGCTTGGCCAGACATTTTCGTACTAATCCTACTGACATAGATGTGAATTTTTGTATACATGTCTGTACACGCGACAATTTCGAACAGATTTGTACTAAATTTGACACAGACATGCTTATATAAATTTTAAGCAGGAGGTAGTGCCATGCTACACTGTATCGGAATTGGCCCGGCTCGACCGGAAAGGTACCCCTCGCTCACCTGACACCGCCGGAAAGTGGCAAATACACAACAGCTTTATTTGCAGTTTGTTTTCTTTTTTATTTTACCCGTTAAGTCTGAAGGGGGTACGGAACCCTCTTCCCCGTTACGATCCTCTGAGCTGTTCACGTCAGCGCCGAGACCATCTTAACTTCCGCATACAAGTTGCCCCCAACGTCAGAGTCGAGGGTTGACGGACTCCTCGGTCACTCTGGCTATGAGTATAGTAAAATTATTCTCATATTGGGATGCAGTCTCTCCCATCTGCAGCAAAGTGGGCTGAGTGAGACTAGGGTTTGGGGCCCCAAACCCTAGTCTCGTCGTCCGACGAGCACTCATAACAATCCTGTGAAGCTGTATGGGTTTCTCTTCGCTTCCACAGCATAGTTCAGGTACGAAAAAAAAAAATACAAGAGACATAATTTGGAATTTCCACCGCGCGCTGGTGTAACAGTAATCTACGTTAGCACCTGCGCCAACTGTTCGTCAATTTGCGTCAATAATTACGTTATTCATTCAAACCCTAAAAAGTTTGCCAATATGGGTATCAAAAATAAAACGTTATTTGCGGTTTCTCTTTCATTTGTTTGACTCACATCTATGCTTATTTTTGCGTTTAAAAATAAATGTAATATGCGTAACTGGTTTATTTTTACGAAAACATGACAATCACAGTTTTAATATCAACTTTATGGTCCCAACGAAACATATTCTCGATATTTGTGTACTTTTGACGTGATGGAACGTCTTGAAATCGGTGACACTGCAAGAAAAAGTATGTCGTCATAGTAACGTTCCGAGTCACAGCAATTTCCCGAACGGGCGAAGACTGCGAGTGAGACAACGAAACGTTTCCCTTTCGCTACATCGGACGATGCGTTCACAGATCACCTAACCATGATAGCTCAACTAGCCACCCGATAATGCAAGGTCAACTTTAATTTCCGCGCGTGAACTGGTGCACTCGCCCCGCCCCGATAGGGAGGGGGGTCGGCGAGGAGACCCAGTCCCTCCGCCAAGATAAAAATAGTTACTTTTGCTAATCTTAAATAACTATCGGGGTGAATCTTTCCCACCTGAGCAATAGCCCCCACCCCCTTTTTCCTCAGGTGTGAGTGTGGTCGATGGGGGGCAGCTCTCCATTCCCCGATTCACTGGACTGGACACCTCCGTCAGCACACAGCAGTCAAAAAAATCACAGATCAAATACAGAAACGTTACACAGAGCAGGGCACTACCTCGTACTAAACTATTTATCGCGTACACAACTAACTAGTTGTGAGTAAATTTATAAAAGCTGAAACTGTTAACGTGTAACTTTATTTAGTGACAATTCACCAAACGACATTCACTTGTCTCGTTTTACAAACACTCTTATTTTTTATTTGCACCATAACAGGCAAATATCTGCTTGCGCTGTTCCCTGACCTTTTATGAACAGATGAATAAAATTACCATAAATTATTTGTTTATTTGTTATAAATGAAGCATTAACGTAAAAGCTTAACCGCCAATTATCAGAATTTATGTGTACGTACGTAAGCATACTGGCGCTACTTCTGTTTATGGGCAGTATAAAGTTTTGAGGTCGACTTTTCAATTCGTTTTTATCTATGGTTTTATTATTTACACGTGATAAAACTGTCAAGCGTCGACTACACTATCCGATATACTGGAAACGATTTTTGATTTCATGATATGATTACACTTCCGCCGACTTTGCGTACAAGGCTACTTAGGCAATTTACTAAATACTGTGAGACTCACCAGTCGTTCATCAGAGGCTAGGTAACGAGAATGTAAGTGAATATATAAATAGCAGACGGTATAGAGGTATAACATCAAATAAAATGACACCATTGATTAACGAAAACACCAACATACACAGTCAGCGTCTCAAAGCCACTGTGCACTTGTCAGATTAAACACTTTGTAAAAACAACTCGAAATCGTGGGCGTAATGTTGACTTTACAAAAAAATATGTACAAATTATGCACTTATTTCAAATACAATCGGCTTTGTAAAAACAAATTAAAATCATGCGCCTAAAGTTGATTTAGCAAAAATCTTTGTTTCCTAAATATTGTGTGATCATGGATGATTTAGAATGTCGGTAAAATGAAATCGTGTGTTTTGTATTTTGTGTAAAATATTTACTTCGAATGTGTTTTCGACAGTCGCAACCGACATGCTTGTATAAACCAATGTCGAGGAAGCTATTCAAATATGTTAGGGGGACCAGGGACCAGGTCCCGTCGGCCAGGATAATAATAATTACTTTAGGATAACCTCAAATAACTATCGGGATGCACCCTTCACGTAAGGAAGGTAGGGAAGCTCTTTCCCCATCAACCACAATCTCTCGTAGTCCGTCGCCCCACGTGTCTCATAGTAACCGATGAAGCTACACTGGACACTTCCGTCACATTGTGATATGTGGCCCACGGAACCACTGCCCGTGCTAGAGTAAAGCTATATTCTTGTTGTAAATAGAAATATGGAGTTGCAGTATAAAAATATTGTAAATATCGTGCAATAGTTATTTTAAAGTGTATGCCACTGCCAAGGAATTCTCGCCGCGTTATGTAAACGGTACATTAATGGTAACAGCAAAATTGTGCGTTTGTAATTATTGTCACATTTAGATGTAACAATAACTGCAAACGCTTCGATAGGAGCCTCCACCGGAAACTCATAAATCGCACGTATCATGGCAACATATCTGACACTTTACGGCGATGTTATGTACGAGTGCACATTTTAAAAATTCACTCCGTAACATACATTTAATCCCTATATCAAAGTAGCCATTATCGAATGCTCCGTTACAGCTGAATTGGATGGGCACGACCGGTGGGAGGAACCCGTTCACATGGTACCGTCGCAAATTGATCGTTTCCGATGGCAAGGAAAGGAGTAAAGGAGGGACACACATAAGCATGAAGGTTATGTGTGTATCAACATGAGATGTGTGCATCATTTATGTGTGTCGATAGTCACCATAAGACTCCGACGGCTCGTTAAACCCCAGACACGATATAGAAATCTTCGCAGATCATTTCAAAATACATTTGGCTAGTATTTTTTCCCCCATTTCACATGCGTTTCTTTATTCAGTCCGTCCAAATAGCCGTTGCGTCATGGTATATAGCCGATTGCCTTCCTCGTTAAATGGATTGTATTGACGATTCCATATATAAATAATTTTTCAATGCCCGACAGTAGTTCCCGAGATCAGCGTGTTGGAATAAACGAACACATAAACTCTTTAACTTTATATTATTAGCATAAATGAGTGATGACACTATAACGTGTACATATATTCTATGAAAACGGTACAGAACTTCACATAAAAACATCCAATTACTGAGGTTATAGAGTTCGAATGAACATGTTATAATTAATAATAAAAAAAGTTATCTATGGCAGCTGTCAACATAAAGCGGCGTACACACTACACGTGCCAATACCACCTACGCAAGTTGGGTATTGTTGTCGGCGGCTTTTCATATCGAGTGTGGGAATTATGTTAGCGACACATCACCAACTTGTTTTAGTCATTAGACATCTTCGATAGATTTAGGGATTTTATTTAACATTTTTTCACAAAATAACATCATTTCTGTAATAAAATCAGTTTTTGGGCCAAATACTGTCTTTTTTTTAGAAACTATTTATAATATGTCGCCAAATCGGATGCAGGTATCATGGCGTCAATTTAAAGTCACCTTCACTTTTTTTTTACTTTATTTATTCAGTTAAAAAAAGGGTTAAATTATATTTATCTACCAAGCTCCATAGCAATTTGTCGGTAGATGAAACTCTCTTCATATAAGTACATCGTGGCGCCAATACCCGAATACTTGCTCAAATAGACATCGTAAATCGCATTAGGTATTTTACACTTAATGTTTATTTTTTTAACGGGTGATTTTTAGAATTGTTTCAAAATTCTCTCTTACATATCACGTAAATTTTTTTGTCTTGCTGTCGTCATGCCTATTTTAAGTACACAATATACATGATTTTAATTATTTCTGTATACAGAAATTATTATGTTCAGACCAAAAATGAGGCATTTTAGATTTAAATATACTTGCTTCATATCTTACACCATTGAAAGTGAGATGGACGGATTAAGCTTTAGTCTCGATGTAGGGCGATATTAGGGTATTGCGGCCTAACGCGGCTGATTCCGCTAAGGAAGTATCTAGATTTTCTTTATTGTTTTATCTGTGCATATAGAAACATTTATTGCGTGTTTATCTGTTATAATTTGAAATGAAAATACTAAGGCTGACATTCAGTCGGAATTTTGGTAGGAAATATATTTTATAATAACTTCTCGTATGAAACTTAATAGGAAAAAGCACTGTATATATACAATGGATTTCGTACGAAAACATACAAATCAAAAACGGAATTCCAACAATATGTGACCGACCTTACACTGTTCTACTTTGAGATGTGACTGCGGTTCTGTCGGCCGATGTATACTCCGCTTAAGAGGACGCTTTAATTCATGCCCACGTGCGAGCTAATACGATAAGCTCGTTTGCCCGATGACTCCCAGTCATTTATAATCCCAAATGACCTCATGTGATGATGAATAGCCCGTGTAAACAGCCATGGATATATATTGCTCTTACTAGTACTACGCAAGCTATAGTCCTGTTGTTTGGAATAAATAATTTAGCAAGAGGTAGTGCCATGCTGCTGGAATCAGGCTGGCACGACCGGCGAGGTAGCCCTCGTTCCCATGATGCCGGCGTAAAATGTCAGCTCCGCTGAGCGGCATCCGAGTAGCCGATGGCCTATAGGAGGGATGAGGAAATAAGGACAACACATTTGCACAACTATTATGTTGTTAGGCGTCGGTAGTTATTTGTTGGACTGCTTGTTTGTCCCCTAGAAAATAAAAAGTAATAACAGCTTTTCTTATTTTGTAAGTGAACGCGGAAATGATATATAACTCCTTAGGGACACGAAGGTGACGAGGAATTTAGAATTATCGGACAAACGCTTCCAAAGTACATTGTGTTATATTAAAACTTGGTCAAATGTACTTATCATTTAGTCTCAGATGGCGGTCGCGAGTTCGAAGCCCGCCTAGGTCATGAACGTTTATGTGTGTTATATGTCTTTCGGTAGTAAAAATGTTACATATATAAAATTTATAAAAATAATAAATATTAAATATATTTCCGTAGTCTAGTGCCTAGTAGTTCACAAGTTACGGTACTCAGCACAGGACTGGTCTATCGTGGTGTGATAAGTCCACAGATATTATTATTGTAACGTTCCACTGCTTGTAGCCGCGATGGTTGTGTAAGACGATAATCTTGTCTATATGCCCATGTAATAAAAGGTTTATGATTGTTTCAATGTCACAAGCTAACGAAAACAAAGGCTGTAATAGTGTTCGGTCACCGCGGCCGTCACTGTACAACTGCGCTTGACATATCATAGTGCACAAGTGTATGCGCAGGCACAAGTACACTCCCTGTTCCCTCGTTTTCCTGTTCCGATGGCAATACGACACGACCGAGAGACATCTGGCGCAGGACCGACGACTCAACGTGCTCTCCGAGGCACGGGGGCGTGGCACCGCCAGATTCCTGTCTCCGGGCTGTTATTAGAAATTGAAAAATTCGAATTACACTGGTGCGACCCGAGGATTCCAACCCGGGGCCTATTGTGATCATGCTTACAACTTGACCACGAGGCATTCTAAAAGTCCCTTTAGGGACAGAGATTTGAACTCCGGTACCACTTTTTTTTTACGGACGGGGCTGGAAACAGATCGCTAAAGGTCACCAGTCCCTGTGAGTTGCGTTGCGTTCGAAAATCAAATATTTGGTAATATTTGATAATATAGAATATCATCCACATAAAGTTATGAGATTTTTTTTCTAAATTTTCATCCCTTTTCTTTAAGAATTGAATTTTAAATTAGATGCAATTGAGGATTATGGAGAGGACGTACAGAAAGTAAATGTTTTTTATATAATATGCATAAGATTTTTATTTTAATTAAAAGAAACGATAAATAAATAAATCTTTATTGCACACACCAATTAACAAATATATTTTTGTGTTACAACTTGAAGATGTACAAATAGGCGCTTTAAGCGAATTCTTCCAGGCATTTCCATATTTTATCCAGGATGTATTGCTTGGAGATAGGGGTGGTACCCACTCTACGCATCACGCTGCTACTTGTGTAAGACACGGTTTCACCACCACATTTGATTTTCATTTATAAAATGGAGATTTATGGAACGTTACCGACCACAACAACATGTAACATTTACCAAAGGTCGCCACCATTTCGTATTAAAATACTTAATGTACAGTCTGCATCAAAACTGAATTTACAGATAAAAATTCCAATGACCTCAAAAAGAAAACTGTCAACTCTGAGAATTCTGTTTGTTGATCAAACTGAATTCTCAGTTCTGACATTTTGTTATGGCATACGGCAGAATATTTCTACAGTATTGGCGCTAAAGTTGTTGAAATTAAAAACAATCATTCATCAAACTGATATTCAAGGTCTATTATAAAAGTTCTCATGTCGGGATGCATCTCTCCCATTGATGGGAGAGTGGGGGACTTGTCCCGAAATCGACCCCGCACCTAGTCTCGTCGACAGACGAGCACTCGCAGCTGTGCGATGAAGTTGTGTTGGACTTCTCTTCGCTTCCACAGCATCAGTCCGGATCTGAAAAATAATCTCTTCAATGAATATGTTGAATTGTTGTGTCTTAGCTTTATTTTTTTGTTTTGACCAGGACAAGTTGTGCCAAAACTGAAGAAATATCCTACAACTTTTGATTTAGACAATGTTAAATTTTTACTAAGAGAACTTCAGCGCTTAAAGTGCAACAACACACGACATTTTGCAGTTATGGCGCTAAACTTATTGATCTGTGGTTTATAAAATCTGTCCAGCTACTTATGACGCCGAGTGTACATCAAGTGTTTGATCCGCTTTACGTTTGAGTTTGTTGATAAACATAACGAATGTGGGTCACATCCGTGGCACGGACGGGGCTGGAAACAAATCGTTAGCGGTCACCAGTCCCTGTGAGGTGCGTTGCGTTCGGAAATCAAATATTACTAAGAATATCATCTACATAATATTATGTGGATTTTTTCTAAATTTTCATCCCTTTTCTTTAAGAATTGCACGAATGGAGGAATTTGAAATTTGATACAATTGATGATTGTATGAAGAGAATGTACAGAAAGTTTTTATATAATATGCATAAGATTTTATTCTTTACTAGGGCACTCATCACGCTGTAACTTGTGTAAGACACTTCATAGAGTATACAAATCATATAAATAGGCTCGCCACCTAAGACATCATGGGCCTCAGTACCTCCTCTAATCGTGGGTGTTCTAGTATAGCTACTGGTCTTTAGAGTTGTGGATAACAGAGATAACTACGGGGATAACAGGCGTAAAGGTGCTCTTATTTTTAAATCCTATGTAAGATAACATTCACGGTATTCACAATTATAACGTCAGACACAATTTATAATTTGGCTTTTATTTATTTACTTGCGAAAAGGTTTTACTACGTATCATTCGGGTTACAGCAGAAGGGAATTTCTATTTAAATATATTTCTTTTAAATTAGGCTCGAACCTAGATCGATGGGCGATCACTGGTTAAAACACCGTATACTTTAGTAGTTATTCTGTATTTTTTTATATCTTTATCTAAAGGCATCATAACGATTAAGTCAGCCTATTCGGTTTCTTATTTGAAATATTTTAAATAATTCTTTATATTAATCGCATTACTGGTCCAGTACGACCTGGGAAGTACCTCCCGTTCAGATGATACCTCCAGTAAGTGATAGCTATTCTGTCAACCCGCCCCGTCCTCTCTATATTTTTATAGAAATTAAATAGCATGTGCTACTCAGGGATAATTCACCATTCTAATGTTTACAGAAGCTTGAAAATCAATCCAGATTTTGAGCGTATTCATTACAAAAATACAAATCTTTTCACTTTCTAATATTAAGATGCTTTTAGCCAAGGCTTTGCTCGTGGCCTCTTCGCTTTTTTTTTTAGAATTTATTATGTGTACCTACAAAGTTTCATGACAATGGTTGTTTTGGCTTGAAAGCGTAACAAACAAACTTACATTTATAACATTTGTATAGATATTGATATACATCTCTCCGGTTACTGGGTAACTGATGGACTGATTGACAAATAACACAGCCTAATCTACTGTACCCAATCTACTGTAAACACAATTTTTTCTTACAGAGGTTCCTTTAATGATGTAAGTGAGGGAAAGATTTTAGAATTTTAACCACTAAGGGAGTGAAATGGTGCTTTTATAAAAGTGGAATTTTACCATGTAACGTGAGCGAAACAGCAGGGCGCTGATATCATAAAATCCATCTGTCTGTCCATATCGATGATTTCCTCCGAGACACGTTGTGCGTGTTTATACGAAAGTTTGACTTACTGCCAACGTATATAGGTCACGAACGGCGTGGTTATACTTAACTGACAGTTCGGAGACGTGTTACTAAGTTCTGAGCTGTATAGTTAGTTTTTGGCGACCGGCTGGCTCAGTTGGTGACGTGGCGGTTCGTCCGTGTGCTACGTGTGCTACGCCAGAGGTCGCGGGTTCGAATCCCCCGCCTAAGCCATGGATGTTAATATATTAGAAATAATAAATAGATTGTGTAGATGAAAAAAAAAATAGATTGTGTATTAGAAATTTGTAAAACAATTAAATACATTTCCGTTGTCTAGTGTCCGTAACACAAGTCCTTACGGTACTTAGCACAGGACTGGGCTAACGTAAATTCCACAGATCTCATTGTATATTAGTGCTAGCTGCAACCCGCGGTTTTACCCACGTAACGGTCCATAATATATAGCCCATCATGGACTGTAGTTACGCGATTCCGATTCTCAGCCCTACACTCATACAATCGTTAAAACCGTTTCGGAGGAGTAAGCTAACTAACATAGTAAAACGAGAATTGTTGAAATTATCACAGGTGATGTATTTCTGTTGCCGCTATGACAACAGATACAAAAAATAGAGTAGTATAAATATATAAACGGAGCTCGCGTAACTTTCTTATATACAATGCCAAAAGTTTCGCCATTTTTATGTATGTATGTACTGAACCCTTCGTGAGCGAATCCGGATCGCGCTTGGCCGTTTTTGTATATATATATATATATATATTATGGCTATGATTCCATATCTGAGGAGATTCGCTGCAAGGTATTGTCGTATTGTCACAGACTGTTAAAATGATTTAAAAATGGGCATAGCACGGGAATATATTTCTAACTAACCTAATATTAACGGACCGCGACATACGAGTCGTCGGAATTACGTTAAAAGTTTGATGATTTTATAAAAAATCGATGCAAAAAACGAAATGCATTTATGCCCTACAATAATACATTTAAAAATATTCCCAAACATTTAAATTTACATCTAACTACTAGTGTGGGTTCCCTGGTTCACTCACTAGGAAACCCCGTACCGAGCCAGCCAGTGTAAAATCATTATCATTATATTATACATTAATGATGACACCCGGGTCATAGACATCCGGATAATTCTTATGTCCCTACCCTCCAATGAGCACTCAGGCCGCAAAAAACGCGTCAGCATAGCCGTGACTGCGGTATCATGTCAGGGGTAAGTTTACACCCCGGTTGCGCCCGCCTAATCTGCAATAGCACTATATGTGTAAAGTAAGACAAATTGAGTGCGATGTGGGCGTTAATGGCGGTATTCTTGTTATCTAAAGTAACAAGAAAAAACCAGTGAAATTGATTAAGTGCTATTTCGATTTCAAAGTCGGCAGAATTTCAAATTAACTACCCATACATATTGATCTGCCAAATTTTATCATCTCGTATTTAATTTATGTTCTATATTTGAACTCTTGGAATGATATCCGGCTCGAGACAGAAACATGTAATGGCTATTTTTTTTTTTTCGGATCTGAACTTACGCTGTGGAAGCGAAGAGAAGCCCAATGCAGCTTCACCGGATTGCTATGGGCTTACGTCGGGCGACGAGGCTGGGTTTGGGGTCGAAATAGGGACAGGACCCCCCACCCCCTCTCCGCAGATGGAAGTGATGCATCCTGATATGACATTATTTATCACAGCTAGCCTTACGTTTTAGAACCTATGTTTGATGGGACTTAGTTTGTAAAGTGGCCGTTAGTCCGTATGTTACGCTGGAGGTCGCGGCTTCGAATCCCGCCTAGGTCGTGGACCTTTAGTCTCGTGGTGACGAGAAATGTTTTCTGTAAAGGTTAATGCTATGATGCATTGCAGCCAGGAGAGATGCTTATTCTTTAGTTCTCCCGAGGGAGCTTTATCTTCTCCAGATTCTAGAATATAGAAACATATTTTAGAAGGTTCTAGAACCTTACTCGGGCTACAGTTTTGCCGCAACTGCAATAGCACATTAAAAAAACTAAATTCAATAATCAAAATTGTTATATATTATTTTCCTGTTTCTGTTTTAATAAACTGATAGAAAAACAAAGACGAGAGAAATGGACTCAGTCGCAACAAAAGGCCCGTTCCAAATGAGAATTTTCTATTAATTTCCTTCGCATCCGCATTCGGACTTCAGAATAAATTGGATATTGGATTACGAGCGAAGGATACACAGTATCTGCTCAAGTCGTGAATCCTACAAATGTTACGAATGCGATACTTTGAATGTCTGTTTCTCACTCTCGCGTAAGATTTGCATTGGATTGGAAGAAATGTGGCACAAATTTGAGACTGGGAAGAAACATTTCTTCTAAAAGAATAGTTGCTTCAAGATAGTCTTACGGACAGGTTTTAAAATAAATCTTCTTCATGGTGAGATCAGGATGTTCTGATTGTACTGTGGGGCAACTAGGGCAGACCCCATAGGGTAGACACGCATTATCCCATTGTGACAATTTAATTCTATTCTACGTGAGGTACTAACCAAGAATATTGAGTAAAGGGCTATCAATGGTTTACTCAGACTTTTAATGATGGTCTCACCACATTCACAATCATACATAAGTACCAGAAACAAACAATGGAATCAACCCTTATTAAAAACAGTTTTTAATAAGGGTTAGTAAAAAAGTGAGGGAACGAAGTCCTATCTGGGTAGGTGTCCGAGATTACCTGCAGCAACCAGGAGGTATCCTTTTTATGTCTAATTATAAATGAAATCACCAGTCGGATTGTTCCTCAATCCTCAAATCCAACAGTGGAAGATTATGGTGACATCATATCTCCGCATTTAATCTCAATTTAATAAAACAAAAAGGAAAGGTAGTAGAGTTCTGAAAAGGAACATCCAACCAATAAGATTCCCATTCTCTTGGCTTCATGAGCCAACTAAAATCAGGCAAGATATAAACTCTGTTATAATAAAATGGAATTTAACCTACAACTTTCAAACGTGGCATATACTATTCAAACTAACACATTAATGATACGGTATATCAAATTAGTAGCCATATAGATCATGTAAATACTACTATTAAAATACACAGAGAATTAAGATATTTTGACATTTAATAAAGAAATTTAGAAACATAAGATGTGAAACATGGCGTCGGCAAGAAATCATGAACTCACCCTTTTATATAATTAATTATTCGTGCATCGTGACCATAAGATACGGTCTCCCGGGTAAAAAAGAGAAAAAACTATTTAATTATGATTTGGGGATGGCAGATAGCATCAGCCATCCCAAATATATCCGACCTGAACATCGCAAAAAGGAAAAAGGGTGACATTTCTTCAACACAGCACAGCTTTAGCTTTACAGTTAAAGATGACAAATATACTTTTTTATAAAATGTTTAAGTAGCAAAAACATAATTGCTATACTATCTGGTCTGCTATAGTTATACCTATAGTATATAACAAAAAATCCTCGTCTTGGCATAAAACAAGATTTATAACGGCTGGTCCGAGTGGGATGTGAGCGTCAGATCGACTATCTTGGCTTTCATTGAATGAGGCATCTGTCGAGCAGTGATTAAGGCGGATGATTAAATAAGCGGACATTTGGAACAGCTGCAGGCTTTGCCAAAATTGGAAAGAAAGGAAACGTAGAAGTTTTGTCTGGGGAATTTATGTTAAAGCACTAAATCGAGGAAGTTGCGTTAAATCTCCTCCAGGTCGGGGAGAACCTGGAACGTAGGACTCCATTCCTCTACACTACCCACTGAATACCAGCCAGCGTTGTCCCTTGTCAGGCATTGCAGCAATCACGGGATAGTGGTGGTACTCGACCGCGAACTCACAGGTCGTTGTAGTTTCTACTCGGGACCATTGTAGTTTCTACTTTATATATACTTTATATATTGTATGTTCCCGAACATACAGCTCACAGATAACCGTCTTCTTTAGCTTCTACTTCCAGGGCCTTCCTAATGCCGGTAGTTTATGGTGTCCTCGCCTCGTACCTCTAGAAGGTGGGGGCTGCCTTTATCCCCTCCCAAGCCTACCGATTATCCCGACTCACGTTAGCCCTACGTTATTATAGAAGAGCAGTTATTTCACGTGTTATGCGAGAGAGAGAATTTAATATTTTTGATTTCGATTCAAAATTAATTTAAGAGGACGTTTTCGAAGAATAAAATCCTTGCTTTTTACCAACTTTAAAATATCACTTTCTATAAATACAAGGTAAATTGTATACCCACGTCTTTATTAAGATGTGTTTTATAGAATAAGAGCGCAAACGAGCAATCGGTGCCTTTTTACGACTACCAACGCCCATGAAAATTCACATAATATCTACCTATGTCGATGCGTTGCCCTCCTCCCCCTTGCCCCAAAGCCAATGGGCTAATAACTACTACAAACCGCTCAAAATGCGACACTGAAGATGTCCCTTCAGTGACACGGCGGTTTTATGTGAGCGAGAGGTACCTCCCCGGTCTAGCCGGCCCAATTCCGTTGCATACCCTCGTATGCAACGGAATTGGGACGGCTAGACCGTGTAGCGTCGTGCACTATGCATGGCACTACCACCTCCTATGGAACATGGCACTAACCTCTTCCTAAAACTTCTATCCGATTTGAGGCGGCACAATTGGGAGATATATTTTTCTCGCTCGCATGATACTGACTCAGTTATTGTGTGGTTTCTGAGTTACCGGTGGAACATTAATTGGTAAGGGATTGGAATAATTCAGATTTTTGTGCGTCAACAAAAGGCTCCAACTGTTCACTTGATAAATTACTTATACACCCACGGTAAGTAGTTTAGCAACCTTTAATAAGGTAAGTAAAATGTTAATCTTCATACAGTCCCACCCACGGCCCACTAATACACGTTTAGGAATCACTTACGATAGTTCCAGTTTTTTTTTGCGATATTTATTTAGTCGTAATGATTTATAGTTTAATCTCTGGTTTAATAGCCTGACCATTTTGATATATGGTGAGACTATACAACAAATGTTTTAATCAAATTCACAGTTACGCTAAATAAGTTATTTTAGAACGCGTAGGATTGTGTTAGTGATGGTAATTTCTGCATCGACAAATATAATCTTTATAGTATGAGGGGTATTCTTTTTTTTTGACGGCTCTATGTTGACGGTGTACAGTGCAGCTTCACCGGTTACTATAAGACATGTCGCGCGACGGACGTGAGATTGTGGTCGTTGTGGGGATAGACATTTCCGCAGATGGTAAGGACAAAGTATGTGGGAGGAGCCCGGAGTATCTCGTTTTTTTCTCTATCCAATAGGTCACCGAAAACCGGTTATTGTTTCCTTGTTGGCCAAGATTTGATTCGCGTAGTAGAAAAGTGAAAAGGCCTCAGAAACAAATGTAACAATTAACTTCGAGCACAGTGCTGTCTACTTTTATTTTCGATTGATAAAATACAATCATCATTATCAGCCCTTATCGGTCCACTGCTGGATATAGGCCTCTCCCGATGAACGCGAAGACGACCGATCTCCTGCTAACTCCATCCCGGACCAGATATTGGACAGAGTTGGTTTTCCCACCTGGTAAACGGTCGACCAACACTTCGTTTACCTAAACGTGGAAAAGGAAAATACAATCCAGGGCCAGCAATTCCTGAGATAATCGTGTTTTTAAGATAATTAAACGTTTAAATTTTTTATCGATAACTTTACTAATTATCGTAAGCGTACATCATTATTTTTATTACGTATTTCCATGTTCATATTACGTATCATTGTAAATCCACGTTGATGTATGATGTAAATGAAAGTATTAAACGTTTTCATGTCGCCACGCCACTTGCTCGGACATCGCCCACTCTAGATGTCCGCTAGGGACTGACCTCCCTGCTCTGGCGGCAGTAGTGAGCTCCCGTGTACGATTCTTGGACCTTTCGTTGCATGGATCATGACGAATAGGCAGAGTTGGTAAGGGGGTGGTCCGAGTTACGTATATATGCAAGTCTCCGTTGATTTGTGACGTAAACAGAAGTGTTGAATGTTTTGTTGTCGCCACGCCAATTGCTCGACCACGGCCCACTGTCGAGGTCGCCTAGCTACTGATCTCCTTGCTCTAGTAGCAATGTGATGCCTGATTCTTGACCCTTCCGCGGCGTAGCTCTCGATGAATTGGCTCCGCTGGTGACGTGGCGGTTCACGTTACGTATGTGTGTGTGTGTGTATGTCCTCATCGGTGTGCGGTGTATACAAACGTATTAAAAGCTTTGTTGTTGCCACGCCAAATGTCCGCTTAATACAGCCCACAGCTTAATACAGGAATCGCGTCCATGTTCTCTCTAAAGTAAGGGGTAATAAGTTTATGGACTCGATTATTGAGCCTGCTGTCGCGTAGGGCATGATGGATTGGCTCACTAGATAACGAGGTGGTACACTTTTTTTATAGAATAGGGGGGCAAACGACGCCCATGAACACCCACATAATTACTATGCCGATGCGTTGCCCTCCTTGCCCCCACCCCCAATGGGCCACCGGCTACTCATAAACCTCACGAAATGCGACACTGATGATGTCACTTTATGGCGGTATTACGTGAGCGAATGGTGCCTACCCCCGGTCGTGCGGCCCTAATCCGTTGCATAGGAGGATGTACTGGCATGCAACATGCATTGCACTAGCTCCTCCTATGCAGCATTGCACTACCTCCTCCTATTAAATGAACCACTATACATATGTATGTGAATATCCTTTGATGTACGGTGTAAGCAAAGTTATGTAACGTTTTCTTGTCGCCCGCCAAATGCTCGTCCAGCATTCACCTTACAGGTCGCCTAGGGACTGCCCTCCTTGTTGTAGCGGCAATATCAAGTCTCTGAATCTGATTCTTGAGGTCTTTGTGGCGTAGGGAGGCGCAGCAATTATTGTTACTATTATTTACTAGCTGTACCCCGCAGTTTCGGCCACGTATCCCTCCCAAGGAAACCATTTTTTTCGGGAACCATTTCTTCATTCCACAATCTAAATGAAATTCTTTCAGTGGTTCGTGACTTCAAGAATTACTAACACACATACAAACTATAACACTTATAATAGGATTATCATACGCAGTTGAAGTCTTTGACTACCGACCATAAATATCCGTCCAACAGATGCAGATGCATGTATCGGCTGTTGATGATATGCAGCTAGTATTAGTACTGGCGGTAGTTTAATAGACATTTACAACGTTCACAGTTCATCTGTTACAAGATACACGTGTTGTTGACTTGGCCAAATTGTACCGGAGTTTGCTCCTTCATCATCATCAGCCGGACGACATCTACTGCTGGACATTGGCCTATATATTTAGGGCGCCATAGGTCGCGGTCACGAAGAGCTCGTCGGGAAGCGATATTTAAGGTTCTTAGTATAAAAATAACTGTCTTACAGCGAGTTGGATAAACGAAGAGCTCCGTACAAAATATAAAAAACACTTTTATCATCCGAATGGGAACGCCCATAATTAATTATATTATTGTTTTTTAGTCTTCGTTATAGCGGCTACGGTTTATAACATCATCCGTGAAAAGTTCACCTGTGACCGTGATAGCTGTAAGGCTTCAGAAACGTCGGGATCATAAAATACTTAATGAAGCATCGTGCTTAAAATCCGTTAAAGCAGCTTTTTTTATAATTTGTAACATTAGTGTCAACCTAAGATATTGATAACTGTGAAAATTTGAACTCAACAGCCATCACGGTTCATGAGATTCAGCCTGGCAGATGGACGGCGGAGTCTTAGTAAAAGTAATAGGGTTCCGTTAGTCATCCCATGGGTACACCGAAAATACTTTGAAATTGACGCTCAGCTAAATCAATGCGGTCAGCGTAACGATTTAGAACATTCGCGTCGCTAAATTTCCCGTGCAGCCTCCGCTTCAAAATAATGAGGAATTTCTCTAGTTGACTCAAGCCACGCGTAGTTGACTCAAGCCACGCGTAGTTGACTCAAGCCACGCGTAGTTGACTCAAGCCACGCGTAGTTGACTCAAGCCACGCGTAGTCCACGCGTAGTTGACTCAAGCCACGCGTAGTTGACTCAAGCCACGCGTAGTTGACTCAAGCCACGCGTAGTTGACTCAAGCCACGCGTAGTTGACTCACTCAATTTTTCATCATCATAATGTTGGTAATTCTATATTTCATCATCATTATCAGCCCTTATCAGTCCACTGCTGGACATAAGCCTCTTTCAATGAACGCCAAGACCGCTGCTCGCATACATCCAGGACCAACTACTGCACGGTGATCGTCTTCTTACCTGGTGAA
>JAFELO010000144.1:717632-735207 GCA_017140195.1 Eumaeus atala
CTGGACAGTAGGACCTAGTGAACAAGAGTAGCATATAAACAGTATAGCTACGGAAGTACTGCGCACAGTCGGGACGTAGGCGATGATCGAGCGTACACTATCGATCACAGCTTCTATTTCCGTTCCGTAGGCGGTTTTAACGAGTGTTGTTGTTAGTATGTATTAACAATGTACTAGTGTCGTTTTAACTATAGTGTTTTGTGCTGTTTAGATATTTCATGTTCAACGCCTAGGGTTAGCTACGTTTCGTTTTTCAAACGAAGTTTTGTTGTCGCGAACACATTTACGCTGTCGCGTTCGCGCACGGACGGAGTAATCGGTCGACCATGAGGATGGGATTGACGTATTTGGATGGTAATGGGCGTTGGTAGGCAGAAATGGCTCCGATTCGGTGCGAAATCGAAAATATGTAATGATATTGACTCTGTTGAGGCAGTCGTCCGCATTTGCGTTACACTCTCCTTCTGCCCCCCCCCCCTCGTGTTGTCTGTCTGCACAACACTTGGTGTGGCGGCTAGAAGTATATTGGCTCGGCTGCCTCAACGTTAAAAATATACTTTATTACAACTTTTTCATTTACATTTTTTAAATTTAATATTTTAAAATATAAATTATGACTGTACAGCGAACACGTTCCACAAAGCGTGAAGTGGTTTATATATTATTTACGCTTTGTGTTGAGAAAGCGTAGGCATAGGACTTCGTTCGACCGGGGACCGCCATTTTTAATTACAGAAGAAAAATATCGCCTCTGTGGTGTAACGGTGCTGGTGTCTCCCGTTGCGACCGTTAGCCTCGTGGGGTCCTGTGTTCGATTCGTAGGTCGGGCAACTATTATTAAATGTTTCAGATTATTCTGAGCACGCATTACACTGTCCGGGATTGTAATGTGCCCGAAGTCGCCATAGGCTCGCTACCTGCGACATCATGGGCCTCAGTAACTTGGCTAGTCGTGGGTGTGCTAATATATCTACTGGTGTTACTAATTGTGTATGTACTAGCACCCCTCTGCCTACCTCTTCAGGGATAATATGCGTGAAGGTATTTTTTACTCTTAAGAAAAATTAAAAAGAGGCAAATGCAGTCATAGCTGAAAGGTGCAGATTTCTTGTCCCTCAACGAGAGTTTTCTGTCGAAGGCAGTCTTTTGTTGGGCCCTACAGACTGTCCGTCTGTCTGTTTTTGTCTGTGCTCTAGACATAGACTCTTAAATTTTGGCCAGAAGCGAGATAATACAATGCAAGTACTGGAAAATATTTGCTATACATTCTTATAATGTTGCACTGTTTATTGCGTGTGTGTGCAAATTTTTGTCAATTAAAAGTGTAAGCGCGAAGACTTGTATACGGCTCTCGGCTGGACACATCACACGCAAATTATGATATTGGTTTAAATGTAGGTCTTCGATGGTACCATGATAATGGTATGATGATGTATAGTTATATCATCAAGAATATAAAAGACTCTTATGCTACGGACTTTCGCTTACATCATGATGTTGTATACAAGTATACGGTCCGGGATGGATGCGAGTAGCTGGAGATCGGTCGTCTTGGCGTTCATTGAGAGAGGCCTGTGTCCAGCAGTGGACCGATAAAGACTGATAATGATGATGTTGATACATGTATACAGGATGTTGTGACACATTAAAGAGTACTGCATTCTGCATTCATTAACTATGTTTATATATTTGTAATTTCAATTAGATGTAACAACTGCTAGGTGTTCAAATAAATAAAAAAAAGGAACATAATAAACTTTTTCTTATAGCATAAGGGGGCAAACGAGAAATCTGAGCATTTTGACGACTACCGACGCCCATGGACATTCGCGTGATTGTTACACAGATGTGTTGTCCTCCCACCATCCCCACTCCCAGCCACCGGGGTACTACCAAACCATCAAGTGTGCGAGAGGTACTTCCCCGGTCGTGCCGGTCCAATCCCGTTGCAAAGGAGGATATAGTCATGCACCATGTACGGCACTACCTATTCCAGGTTGATTCCATACAAAATAAGTGCAAATCTAAATTTGTCAACTCTATGAGCCATCCACCCCTGGTACGGTGCCCTTAATATGGGCGCCGGACTCGCACCGGACAGGGTTCCTTTAACACAGTCGGTAAAACTTTGCACAATTAAATCTTTCCATCCTATCTCGCGAAAGCAATTTAGAAGTCAGAGCGCGCCCGAGAGGCAATACCGGGACTTCGCCTGCACTTAACAAAGTTTTCATGCATTTAACTTAGTTCTCCTGCATTACTTCACTAATATTACTCGCCGCAAGTTTTATAGTACAGGATCTCACTCCCTTGCCAGACTACTCATTTTATTTAATTGAGGTTTATTTGCACTCTACAGATTTAAAATGTCCTCCGAGTTTTAGTACTAGTGGTCTGTAGTTACCTGACGCTCTCCGCAGAGTGTATACTTCTATGACATAGCCACGCTCACTCCTAATGCATAGCATCCTTTTTGCCTGATGGAAACAGACTTCAAAAAATTCGCACTGCTACCAGCACTTTCTATTTAAGTTAGTCTTTAAGCGTTACAACAAAGTTCCAGTGAGAATTTAGAAGTAATGTGTGCAAATCGACACTTAACTTATCTATTTGCTATTTGGAGTTTTAGCAGTAACCTGTGAGAGAGGCTAACGAGCTCCCGGACAAATGTAAGTCCATAAACCGTGTCTGGGAATATTTTAATAAATTTTGTTACGGAAAGATTGAAAGGATCAATATTGAATCCGGATAAAGACGGGTATGGACCGATTACCAGTGGGGAGGAGTTGTTCTCGAGCATCCCCGCAGGGGAAGACAGAGGACAGCCAACCTGGTTGGACTGGAGACTGAGTAAAGGCGGCGATGAGTTCGTCACTGCGACGTGCGGACCCGTAGTGGACGTCGTCTGGTCTGGCTGATGATGTTGGTGTAAGGACGGGACAAGGGGCGGAAAGGGATGAGTGCAAGTTGACGATCTCCAAAAGGGTCTAAGAGCAGATTTTTATCGCATACGTATTTTCGCGATGGTTCGACTGGAAATTTTAAAGAACACAACGCGATACAGGACACGTTTACGGCGGTATCATGTGCGCGAGAGGTACCTCCCCGGGCAGCCCGGTTCCGCTGCAATGAAGCGTACTGCATATCTCCAATGTATTCATAGACAGATTTGTATGTAGGTGTATACACCCACACATACGTAGATTATATATTTAGTGTACAATACATCACAGAACTGCATCGCCTACATATACCATAACTTGTCTTGAAATAGGGCTGCCAGTAGCTGCAAGGTCGACGCCTACATTATATTATGGAAATAGGATACTGTTATGACCCTGGTTTGTAGGATTTTGTATAACCTATTTTATTAATAGGGATTAATATACATAAATATTAACGCCTTATAGGCCTAACCAACGGTTTGTCTACAATTTAGTGTGTTTGTATTTAAAATCTGTTTTTAGGGTTCCGTAGTGAAGTTTGAAAAAACGGAATGTTCGGTCACAGACGCTTTACGCCGAGGCTATGGGTACTGTATGTTTTAAATTGTAAAGGCAGGTGTGTTTTATACACCACTACAAACAAATGTAGTGTGGTTTTGGAGAATGAAATGATTAAGGGTAGCTTTTCATACATTCTTCATAGGTTCAGGAGTGGAGGCCGCGTTTAGGAAAACGAAGTGTTGGTCGACGGTTCACCTGGTGGGAAGACGATCTCCGTGCAGTAGCTGGTCCGGGATGGGTGCGAGAAGCAGGAGACCGGCCGTCTTGGCGTTCATTAAAAGAGGCCTATGTCCAGCCGTGCACCGATAAGGACTGATAACGATGTGTGATAGCAGTGTGGGGTATAATTGAAGAGGTCATTCGAAACGATATGACCGTTTCTAAGAAAGTTTTGGATTATGCTAACACTTCGCGAGATATTTGCTCCTAAAGTGGTAAAATTCACCCACCCGCCCTCTAACTTCTAAACTACTAGGAGGAAAATTGTCGAAATATTTGAATAAAAATTTCCACCTAAAATTACCGTGAACAAAATCGGTATGGTAGTTTAAGGGATGTTTGTTTTGGTTTGCTACTACGGAACCATTCATTGACGAACCCGACTCGCTTTTGGCTGGTTTTTTATAGCATTGGGGGACAAATTAATTGGAGTTTTTCGGCGACTACCGATGGTAATGGATATGTGGGTGCCTTGCTATGGGTGCCTTGCTATGGGTGCCTTGCTATGGGTGCCTTGCTATGTGTGCCTTGCTATGGGTGCCTTGCTATGGGTGCCTTGCTATGGGTGCCTTGCTATGGGTGCCTTGCTATAGATGCCTTGCTATGGATGCCTTGCTATGGGTGCCTTGCTATGGGTGCCTTGCTATGTGTGCCTTGCTATGGGTGCCTTGCTATGGGTGCCTTGCTCTTCTTCTCATCCTCATCTACTAAGGAAACGAACAAAACACGACAAAATTGCCAAGGTACAGCTGCGATACAACTGTGTGTGTACCTTATACGACTGCAGCCTGCATCATCTGGGAGCTGAGTTACCATGATTGCAACCGAGTTGGGCCGGTACGACAGGGGCGGTAACTCTCCCTCACTTGGTAAAGAGACAGATGAGCGTTTCGTGCGGTATGTACGCAGCCGATGACCTATTGGAGGGGAAGAGCAGAGCATCTGAATGAGAATAATAAAATAGTAATAAATGAGTGGTAATATCAGCAAGGGGTAGTGCCATGCTGCATGGCAGCGGTATTGGGGCGGCACGACAGGGGCGATGTCTCTCTCCCACTATGTAGGTAGCCGATGACCTGTTGGAGGGGAGGAGCAGCGAGCAGCACCCAGATAAGTGACAGTAGTAAAATAGTAAAGAACAAATGAGAATATCAGCAAGAGGTGGTGCCGGCAGCGGCATCGGGCCGGCACGACCGGGGAGGTCTCGCTCACATAACACCTCCGTAAAGTGACAGTAGTAAAATAGTAAAGAACAAATGAGAATATCAGCAAGGAAGGTGCCGGCAGCGGCATTGGGCCGGCACGACCGGGGAGGTCTCGCTCACATAACAACACAATCACGTAAAATGACATCTTCAGTGTCGTTTCGTGCGATTTGTGAGTAAAAAAGCTCCTGCCTATGGGCGTCAGTGACTACTGACAGGATCTTTATTACTATAAGAAGGCTCCAATTTCTCGTTTGCCCCCTACATTACAAAAAATCCATGCACGATTCATTCTTTTGTTTGTAAGTATCTTGCTTCACTGCGTAAGAGGTAGACAAGAAATATGCTCTTTCGTTTCCTTCCTTTCACGTTGACAAGAAAATCTTTATATTTTCATGTATTTTGACAAGAGCACACAATCATCCACACATCATCATCATTGTCAGCCCTTATCGGTCCACTGCCGGACGCAGGCCTCTTTCAATGAACGCCAAGACGACCGATCTCTTGCTACTCGCATCCATCCCGAACCAGGTAACTGCACGGAGATGGCCTACCCACCTGGTGAACGGTAGACGAACACTTCGTTTTCCTAAACGCGGCCACCACTCCCAGACCTTACTGGCCCATCTGCCACCTGTTCTTCTGAGTGTCTGACCAGCCCATTGCCACTTCATGTGATATCGGATACTTTAGTTCACTGCCTTATTACTTCGTTCATAAGGCAGAGAATCATCGGACGACGATCAGTCATCAATCTTCAATCATCCACACAATCTCGCGTTATTCAAATGCTGTGACCTCTCCGACTCGTACTTAACCATTGCCTAAAGAGTAATCGTAATAACATCAAAATTACAGGCTTGCGATTCTTGTATGTGTCAATCTTTCTCTCCCAAAACTACTGCACAGATTGTGATGAAATACTTTTACCATTAGAGTCCTATGTTATTAGTGATAAATAACGTTTTGATGATTATTAAAACTTCGCTAATTTAAAGCAGAATGTTAAAAATATATCAAAAGATATCCTTTAACTGCAGAAATAATTGACAACTCGCTCTGCTGACGGTCGTTGTTCTGTCATAAATTGAGTTTGTTGTCCATTGTAACGAGTAATGTTTACGAGGCGGATGTTAAAAATCATAATTTCTCTAATTAAATTAAATTTTATTTCATGAAATATCCTTGCGACGCCGGGTGCGGACTGCTAGTCTTCTATACATGTTATAAAGCAAAGTCGCTAAAACTGTGATAGAATTGCTCAAAATTTACTTCATGTATTTTCATGTGGTTTTCGCCAGTGGATATGAAGATTTCCGAGGAAGACTTTGTATATGATTTGTTAAGGTATCAATCCGGCTATTCCCGGACAACGCCGGGGCGGAACGCTAGCAAAATTTGGGAACTTTGTATACGGGAATTGTTAAAACGAAACCACTCGTGAAAAATTTCCTTAAAAGTATCATTTAAACAAAACGTATGAATGTTACATGTACTTATACATACATACATACATACATACATACATACATACATACATACATACATACATACATACACACATACATACATACATACATACATACATACATACATACATACATACATACATACATGCGTGCATACATATATACATACATACATACATACATACATACATACATACATACACACCACACACACACACACACACACGTACGTACGTGCGCGCGCACGCACGCACGCTCGCACACACACACACACACATACATACATACATACATACTTTGTTATTTTATAACAATCGGAGCCTTTTAATGACTACCGACACCCATGTACATTCGAATGATTGTTACGCAGATGCGTTGCCCTCCTATCTTCCCCCGCCCAATGGGCCTCCGACTACGCACAAACCGCACGATACACGACAGCTGTCACTTTACGCCGGTATCTAGAGAGCGAGAGGTACTTCCCCGGTCGTGCCGGCCCAACTCCGTTGCATACGAGGATGTAGTGTCATGCATCATGATTGGCACTAACTCTTCCTATGCAGCATGGCACTACCTCCTCCGAATTTCTCGTTGTTGTTGTTTTTTTATAACTCTTACCCGACTGCATATAAAGTGTAATGTTTTCACATAAATGTTTAGTACTAACACATAAGAAGTGGCATCTTCGGTGTCGCGTTGCCGGTGGCCCATGGGGGAGGGGCGAGGGACGAGGAGGAGGAAAGATGCGCAGCGCGTCGGCAGAATAATGCGGATGTCACGGGTGTCGGTAGTCGTAGAAAAGGCCCTGATGTCTTGTTTGCTTTAAAAAAATAAAAACATACACACACACACACACACACACACACACACACACACACAAATATTTTTCTTTGTACACACAATAAAAGTTTAGTTCAAATCTACTGTTATTATGAAATCTGCTAGGAATATATCTTATGTATATATTTCTAATTTTGCGGCGCCTTACGGTTTCGCCCGCATAACTCGTAATCCGCTCTTATTGATCTCATTGTGATTGTCTGAAATATACGTACTGAAATCGGACAAGTAGTTCCTGAGATTAACGCGTTCAAGCAGACAAACTCTTCAGGTTTTTAATACTAATATGAAATATATTTAATTATTAACAACAACAAACATTATGTTCCTAGCCGGGACTCGAACCCTAGAGCCAATACGGTAATGAAATAAATAAACAACCACATATAAGCAACCAGACTCGATATAACGTTCACTGTACCACCCTAGTGAAACAGAATCCATGAACAAACGTGTTTCCGACAAAAGGGACATCCTATCTCACCAACACGAGCGATTCGGAACCTTATCGCGACGTAACAAGGACGTCTGTACGAAAGCTCTATATTCGTACCGAACGTCCCTGGCTGGGTTTACAGCCAGTGCCGCGTGGGGCGCCACGGTCGCCGGTGGGCGTCGCAACGCTCTGTGAAAACAACCCCGCGCTCAATGAAAATGTACAAAAAAAACTCATATATAACCCATCAGTGATTCGTGCATGCCACAACGTGGCGTATTGTGAGTTTGTGAGATGTGATTACTGTTTAGAATGGAATGTTTGTTTGTATTGACGAAAATCGTAAACCCATTGGGATTTCATTGAAATTACGTTTATAATTATTTATATTTGTTAATCATTAACTGTTTATGCCGATATATCGTTAAATATGCGTTTAAGTAGCATAGGGTTTATAATGGAGTGTAATGCCCAGTGAAATACACATTTGAAGTCCAGATCCTTTTCATTTGTAAGATAACCGAAATTCATTTATAACTTATAATATATTTAAGTATAGATATTTCTTATATTTAAAACTAAATCTATTACTTAATGTGTTATCTTTGTATGAAAAACTAATTTTCCTTTATCTTATACGCGGCTGTGCTGTTTTATGCGTTATTTTAGTTTACGACATGCCGCGCAATCGCGAAAATTTGTCATCCATGTATTTTGTAAGCGCACATGGAGGTCACATGCGTGCATGCGAATCCCAGGTGCATGGATTATAGATATGTGCATGTTCTTGATATAGCGTGAGACTAGACGTACTTATAAACGGAAAATTGGAATCATTTGGTGACTACCGACGGCCATTATCATTCCCAAATGCCTCCCCCCCCCCTAAAAATGTTATTTGTGATGGAAATCCTATCAAAAAAATATTTGTGTGTGAATGTGTGTGTGTGTGTGTGTGTGTGTGTGTGTGTGTGTGTGTGTGTGTGTGTGTGTGATTGTGTGTGCATTTGACACACGATTGGAGTTGAGTTTAGAAACTCATTGAGAACAAACATGATTCTGAAGTAAAAGATGTCAGAAGAATTACGCGCGGCAAAGCGTTACGCTGTGGTAACAGTTTCTTAAAATAGTTTCATATAGAGTCAAGAAGTGGTACCTTTAAACCTGCTATCTTGCAACTTTTTGTTGCTGTCCTATCTGGATTAAACATATACAAGAGCTGACTCTTAACACGACTTCACGTGTATGTAAAGGTTTTTTTTTAAATTATTATGTTACCTAGTAACAAGCAGCTGAAATCTGTCAACGACACTCAGACACAACCACTCGAGATATCAATAATAATGTCGTTTTAACTGAATTTCGGCCACGGCGGCCATCTCTATAGAGATTAACCAACTGTGCTGGACATATTATAGTGCGCAAGTGTGTGCGCCGCCACAAGCGCTCACTCTCTATGCCTTCACTCTCCCATTCAGATGGACGGCAGTCCGACACGACCGGAGAGAAATCAGGAGCAAGACCGACATCTTAACGTGCTCTCGGTACGGTGGTGTAACAACGCTAACTTTTTTTTTATGTTGACGCGGGGAAACGCATTTACGCGCCTTCACTATACCTGGGTAGGGTCCAGTGGTGTGTATGGGGCTCGCGGCACATGATAGTGCCGCATACCCACAGCAACCACAGCTATCAGTGCCGCGAATGGTGCGGTGCCCCGGAACAACAAATCATCAGGACACCTCGACGGCTAGTCATCCCTCTTAGGTACCGACGCCACCTCCGCAGATGGGGTTGTACCGTAGCACAGGACAACCCCGCCAACTTTGTAACAGTGCAATGGGATGATGTTCACATTTTCGCCCCTTGCCCCGTGCGCAAAAGCGCCGCCTCATTTTTCTCTTTTGTATCCTCTTCTTATACCCCTCTTGGGTACAAAAGTGGTCCGACCCGGGACTCAAACCCAGGACCAGGACATCACAACTGTGGTTGAACATGCTTACCACTACACCACGAGGCAGACAAGAGACCTTTTCACTCCCCCCCCCCTCCCAAAATGGGCCGCCAGCTACTCACAAACCGCTGGAAAAGTGACACCGCAGATGTCGCTTTACGGCGGTATCAATTGAGCGAGAGGTACCTCCCCGGACGTGCCGGCGCAATTCTGTTACATAGGAGTATGTAGTTCGCATTTGTGACAAATGTAAGATTTCCCATTAACAGTAACTAAACAATCACTTGCTAGATTCCTATTTCTATGCAGTTCCATCAATTACACCCTAGAAATGCAATACCAATCGACACAGTCTAGCACACCTCTGCCTACCTCTTCGGGGATAACAGGCGTGAACTTTACTTTCACCTTCTGCCGTATGTAATAAGCGTTAGCTTTTCCTCAACAGGGTCCATTTGTGTGATGGGAGGGAACGCATCTGCGTAACATGCGAATGTCCATGGGCGTCGGTAGACACCAATAAGCTCCAATTGCTCGTTTTCCTCCTTAAGCCATTAAGAGTAAAATAAAAGAATTTTTTCTTCGCTTCCACCTCATGTAGTTTGGCCCGTAGTACAGTATCGGTGGCCCAATGGACGTGAGGAGGGACGCAGGTGTGTGACAATGATGCAGATGTCCATCTGCATCATTGTCACACACCTGCGTCTCGTCACAAGGCTCCGATATCTCCTTTGCGCTTTATGATATTTATATTAGCTAGTGTTATTATTGTCCGTTCTCTCTGCCTACCCTATTAGGGAACTGACGTGAAGATCAATTGTTGTTGTTGTAGTATTATTATTTAAAAATTATAATACTAACTGTGCGTATAAATTTATCCCATGGGCATTAATTATCTTTTCGGGATGAGAGTAATCTTTATATCATCCCTCATTGTAACCCACAACTGTGACAAATTTCATTCAGTATTTTTTTCGAGAAAGTTTTTTTTCTATAGTATACAAAACGAGCAGTCGACGCATTTTGTTAACTACCGACGCCCATAAACATCCACATAAAAGTTATGAAAGTACGTTGTATTCTTTCCTCCACACTTCCAATGGGCCACCGGCTGCTCACAAGCCAATAACGACTAGAACGATCAAAATGTTAACCGAAAACAAATAATGAATGAACATACACACAAGGTACGCGTCTATATTAGTCCATTTGTTGTTTCCGTATATCAATACGTCATCAAGATGTAGATCTACAAATTGAATATTTTACCCGTTCGATAAGACGTTGTTACTTGCCAAGTTTCCCGATTGTGCTGGGAAATTCCTAGTCATTTGTATTGTACATATAAAGATGATACAATTCTATAGAATATTTCCTGGTTTTGCTTGCGAGGCTTGCGAAAACTAATAATAAATATTGGTAACAACTACATATCTTCACAACGGATGCCATATGGGAGAGGAAGAGAGCACCATGTGTCACTATCATTACACACATCTCCGGCTTCCTTCACATTTCTTACTCTCTTTATACAAACACGCCGGTTGGGAAGGTTGACTATTTCGGTGACCTACCTCTCGATATGGTATGTTAGTCTTAGTTTTTCCTTTACCTCCTTCAATTATCGCATTATATATTTGTTTTGTTATATATTATTAGTATAGATAATTATACGTGTTAACGGTACTCAAATTGATCTGTAAACACATCACCCCATGGACTGAAAGAAGTGGATTACGCTCCCTCGCTCGCTGGCTCCGCCCATTGGGAACATTACTTGTAAGGCTGTATCACGTGAGCGTGACGTACCCCGGTCGTGTCATAGCAACGGCAATAACGTGCGAAACTACGTTATGACGCGCCGTCCCACCACGTGACTCGCCCAGCCATATCGATCCCCATTACAATTCAGAAACCATTAAAGTATATAAAATTTAGCGGCTAATTAAGCGTTGTAAGGATTCATTGATCGGTTGGATTAAATTATAATCGGCTTAGTTTGCACCATACGTTATGAGGTGTTTTGCGGATTATTTTTACCGAAGTCTTCATACCTATAAACATCCAACGCATCAAGCTGAAGTAACAATGAAATAAATATATAAACAAAATCATTTGTTTTCAGATCGTGGTCCATAGAAGTTATCATAGTAGAACAGCTTAAAAAAGAATGTTAGTTGTTGTGTTATAACTTAGCATACTCAACGAACCCTCAATCATTGTACGAATCCGCCAGTAGGGGAAGAGTCGAGTGGATCTCCTGGCATATTCAGAAGTCTCCTAGAAGGTGTTTTCCCGCACTTTTCGCGTATTACCGCACAAATATCGTTCATTTGGCGACGGCAGTTTTTTTATAATGAGAGAGGACTAACGAGCAGTTGGAGCCGCTCTCCCTTCCAATGGGTTACAGTAAACTTAGAAGCACAGTCGTGAACTATGTGATAGAGACTTGCCTATTCCGTCGTGCTGGCCCAGTTTGACGGCAATGCATTATAGCCACCTCTTACAAAATAAAGTAACATTTCTTACAGCGGAAATTGTTAATTTGTAATCTCTTCATGAGATTATATCGTGAATTATCCGACTGCGGATTATACAAAACGAAAGTTATGGTATAAAATATGGTCACGGCGGCTGGTCGGCCAACTCACTCAGACGGTCCCTAGACGATTAATTATATTATGCAATAAATATTAAACTTGTTCAATCATGTTATTTCTACCGTCAGAGGGTGAAGGAGATACAAGCGCGCCGGTCATGATCATAGCTGCCGCTCTCGAGCTGCCCCGGACGTCAGTCTGGGGATGAGGCACAACGTCGTCTCGTTGGTCATGATAATAAATAGTTGATTTAGATGCTGTAGACTTTCTTATATCTCTCTCATCTACGGGAGAGTGGTCTTGGTTTACGGGTGAGTGGTGTCGGTTCTCTTTCAACCCCAAAAATATTCTCGTCCCCAGGCGAGCTCTATTGGCACTTTGATGAGCTGTATTGGATCTCTCTTTGCGACACAGTGTACGTTCTGCTTCCGAAATAAAAAATGTAATTCATTAAATTATTGCGCAATCAATAATTTTTTCTATATTTATAGTATAGTTACACCCCGCTATTTCACAAGCAATCACAACTTTTTTATTACTACCGACGCCCATGAAGATCCGCATAACTACTATGCTGATGCGTTGCCCTCCTTAATCCTATGGGTCAATTTAGAACAATTTGTTTTTTTTTTGTACAAAATAATTAATCGTGTTGGGCCGCCTTAGGCGCGGTTACACGATGCTCCAATAAAAATAAGGGCCATTAAAATTTAAACGCCGAATACCGACAGCGTGGTCGCGGGTGGTCCACGATTTATTTCGGGCAAAACTGTGGGGCACAGCTTGTATTATATAAATATATAACTGTCCCACGAATACATTGTTTAATTAATGTTTTTATACTGTAGATATAAGCGAGAAATCGGAGTTATTTCTCCGATTTGCCACTTTTTTTATGACTTCTACAGACAGCTACCCGCATACAGCACGAAGCGCGATAGCATAGCTACCATTTTACGGCGGTATCATGTCGACGAGAAGTCGTGCCAATTCGGCTGCAATGAAGTGTCACTTCTGTCAGGGAAAAACTAGTGGACGCCTGTGGTTGAAATTTGACTTAGTGAGTACATATTCTCTATGTAGTTCCCCCTGCCTACCCTGTTAGGGAGCTGGCGTGAAGATCTGTGTGTGAGTGAGCTTATATCATAGACGACAATCTGGTATAACACAATATTTTGGTCTTTTGCTAAGAAAAATATATGGTTCCCTTAGGCGTAGATATTACGTATTAATGTCAACATTATTTTATTCTTAGAAATAAAACATTGATTTGCAAAAGTACAAGAAACACGATTTCACATTGAACTGTCACTTTAAACCGTCCGATATTGTACTTACATATATTTTTAGCAAAATGAACCCTGCGTTATGCCCGTAGGTTTAACTTGCATGCATGGCACTACCTCTTCCCAATAATTAGAAACGTGAACAACTAAAACAATACATTACAACAAAACCACTTTTAACGGATTTATTAAATTATTTATGTAGCCCGAAGTTTCAGAAGCTTTACAGCAACCATGGGCTACACAAATAATTTAATAAACCGCGATAAAATTCGTAAATGTAGTTTTATTTTAATGACTAACATTCGCGTAAACTTGAGACATCAATAAAACAACACATCTTCGCAACATTTTCCTAATGGGGTAGGCAGAGGGAGGGAGTGCCACACACTATGATCCTTACATGTCTTTGCTCTGCAACATCCATTCCTCTCTTCATACAAAGGCGACGGTTGCGAAGACTTGACACCTTCGGATGGTACCCGATCAATCTGATCAGGGTAGGTCAACCTTAGTCTTCCTTGGTACTTAGGTTCTTCCACGTTCGCATTGTATATCTGTTTTGTTAACCTTAGGCCTGCCTTTCTTTAAACATGTCGGAAAAAAAGAGCATGCCCTTTTTTATCTAAAAATACTTGCGAATAACAACAAGCTCAAGACCCAGGCATAATCGTTTAATTATCAAATTATGCGTTAAAACCTTCCTCGGTGATACTACATTGTACCAGAATTGGGCCTGCTCTACAAGGGAGGTAGCGGTATAATACTGTGTTAATGTGACAGCCATTTTGTCGCGTTTCGTGAGTAGACGGTGGCCCTATGGGGGATGAAGTGGAGGAGGGCAACGCATCTCTACATGCAGATGGTGATGGGCGTCGGTAGTACCAAATGGTTCCAAAAAATAATATGTAATGGAAAATACCTGGTTGTCTGTAAGTCGGTGTATCGCTAATTGGTCTGAATACACCCGATGGTGTGAAAAAGACAACTTGTTACGTTCTCTCGCTCGCGGGCTCCGCCCATTTGGAACGTTACGATACTTTTTCGTGAATGATGATTATCATTTTCCATATGATAACCAATACATTTTTGATGATGATAATTTGTATTACAATGAAATTGATAATCAATTTCATAATTCGAATTCAATACATACCTTCTACTACCGTTCAAGGTTAACGAGTAGGAAGGAATGGGTGTCATGATGAAACGACTATAAATTGCCGTAATAAAGGAAACTATAAAACCGTACAAAAGACGTGATAAAATGCAAGGATGTCTAAATATAATATCTGTGCCTTTTTATGTTTACGCGGCAAATGCTGGAATGCTATAATCTATGCTACTGGAACATTGATTTTGCAAAAATACAAGATATACAATTTCACAATGAACTGTTATTCTAAAGCATTCGTAACTGTACACACACACACATATACATATATAATGACGTCAACCTAAAGTTTATGATTTTAAGTCGTTTTTACAATGCAGATTGCGTTTAAAATATGTGCACAATTTAAACATATTCCCTTGAAATGTGAACCTTACGCGTATGTGTTCCAGCTGTTTTCTTAAAGTGCATGGTTTGACATGTGAACTACTTCTATATGGACGGTTCGGAGACGTTCTCTGTATATCTGGGTATTTTTCTACATAATTGTACTGGACTTAGTTCTTTTTGTTTTAGCACCTAGTATGCAAATGAAGAAGCGGAGCCTTTCCACGGCTACCGTCGCCCATGAACATGAATAATTACTACGTGTTGCCCCACTTTCGTCACCGCCCCTAATGGGCCAGATAATCAGATCAGGGACAAAATAGTAGTCTACTGTCCGTGTGTTGTGAGTCTCAGGCCTACGGAGAAGGTTAAACACTGCATAATCATTGTGCGGATGTTTATGAGCTTCTTTGGACATGAAGGCTGCTCTCCTCAATGTAGCAATGCCTCTTGTGCGCTACATACATTCGTATAAGTATGGCGTGCTGCCGTTTTTATGAAACCCACAAACCACACGAAACGAGACAGCGTAGCGCTCTAAGGATTGGTGTGATCGATAGCTACCTCGCTGGACGTGCCGGATGATTGAAATGCCGCAACGCACCTTCTTACCCGAACATAAAAACACTTAATATCCTTTAACTGTTAGTGGCTGTGCCATATAGATTTTGAGCTTCGATACCCACTGTGCTCCATAGGCCTACGAGATGATAACGATTCTATGACGACAAGAAAAATAAATTTAATTATATAGATAGAGAAGGGAAGCCATAGGCAGGCCTATGACAACGTCTGTGTTGGTCGATAGAGAAGGAAGACATGCAATGTAGCCGGTGGATGATTGGTAGGGGGTGGCGGTGAAAAGGGGCAACGAATCAGAATAGTAATTATGCTGATGTCCATGGGTGTCTGTAGTCGCGGAGGGATTCCGATTTCTCGTTTGTCCCCCTATAATATAAAAAAAATACTATAGTATCTTCCGTCTATCTAAACTCGCATTACGTAGAAATTAATGAAAAAGAAGAGACGGAGAGTGAACCACATCATTTGGTTTTTCTTTGGACTTAGACGGACGCATTTGGCTGACTTGCTTTCTCTATCCTTTTTATTTAGTTATTAGGAGTTGAATACAAATGGACCATTGGAGATCAGGAGGAAAGGAGGACAACGTATCTGTCTGTGGGCGTCGCTAGTCGTCGGAAGATTGAGCTTGTTCGTTTCCCGTATCTATGTTAAAAAATAATTTTAAAAAAGTCCCCAAAAGTCTGTGTGTGATCGCTTTTATCAAGATCTAGTGAACGGGTTTTCGAGCGGTTTTCTGTCATGGATAGAACGATTCCCGCGGAAGGTTTTGATGTATAATTTGTTTGGCTCCAGCTTTACGAGCGGAACCGTACCGCATCGCTAGTGTAGGATAAATTCGTAAAATTCACTTTGAAATTACTGGGGATCATTAAAAAAAAAACTATACTTCTGTATAAGGTAATTCAAACGTAAATGCAACAATTGACCATAAGATAATTGTAACTATTATCTGTGGTTTTTTACTGTCGGTGTGTCCCTAAATGAGCCATAACAAGAATAACTTAGAAAATTGGGGCCCTCTAAAGGAAGATGTTTCTGAACCACTGGCTTAGAGTACGTTCTATTTGCATTCCGAGTGCATACGCCTAAACTGTCTTTTAATGTCTGTGCATATATCACTGATTAGCTGACTGGAATATTTAACCTTAAATCGTCAGATCGTGGTAACAATACACAGTAATATTTAAACGACGAAAGAAAACGTAGGATCTCAATCCAACACGTATTTTGCAAAGACTAAATTTACATACATATAATTCTTTGCACAAAGGATAACGGATGGTTTAAAGTAAACGAAAAATCTACAGTTTTTACGCATTAATATCCGACCTTTTAAGTACCGACTTTTCAATTTACAATTTCAATTTTTCTACTTACACTTACTATACTTTCCAGTTTGAAAATTCCTCCGTTAGCATTTACGTCCTAAAAATAACACGTATGTAAAATATGTACCATACAAACAACCCCCCCTAACAACGGCAACCAAACGCATTTTTTTTTTCGGAGGGACCTACTACTGATTGGCGGCACTTGGCCAGCCCTAAGAGTTCGACTGATTACGGAAGACTTTTTGTCTTCTGGTTATAGGTAGACGATAGGGGGACAGACCCCCTCCTTTCCCGCAGATGGGAAGAAGCAAACCGGAATTTTAGTGGACATTACCCAATCGTGGCTATTTTTGGGACCGAAAAGGGGGAGCGGTCCCCCTCCCCACGCTAGTGGGACGGCGCGCGCACGATGCCGTTTAATGTTACGGGACGTGTTTAGGAAAAGTTGAGCTCGTCTTTCGGTTTGGTTTGTCAGAGGAGGCCGGCCTCCTCCCCCACCCTCTGACGGGTGGGGTCGATTTGCGCTTCAAATCGGTTAAAAGCCGTGATAATGATTTATTTTTATTTTTAGAGCTCTCTAAGATCGCGTCATTTTATTTCTACATTTATCTAAGCTCACGTCTTACGGATTCGAACCCGG
>JAFELO010000144.1:735977-749950 GCA_017140195.1 Eumaeus atala
GGGGCTTCGGGGCCCTCTGTGGCTGAGGGGGAGCGGGAAGAATGGTTTTTTGTGCCTTTGGGGGCCCCGCGACCTTTGGAGGCCGGGACCACGCGTTTGGGGCGAGAGGCAGGGATGAAGTCATCCCGCTTCTGTGTCTGGCGCTGGGGCACCTGGGGGCTTTCTGCGCCCTGGCGCCGCCCAGGGCGCAGAAAGCCCCACAGGTGCGCTTCGAGATGCCCTGGGGCTTTGGTGCCCTCCTTTTGTAGAAGTTGGGGGCCTTCGAGCATCCTCTGTAGTTGGCCGTGTGGCCTACTTGTCCGCAAAGTACGCACGCAGGGGCCTCGGTGGTGGATCTGTCCCTCAGACATTCCGCTGTGCCGTGGTCTACAGTCATAGAGAGATAGAATACCGTTAAGTAAAGGAATTTCCGGGCAAACCTAAAAACATATTCCCCTTGTATGTCCTGTATTATTCACAACATTACACCAGGGACACAGACGATGCAAGGAGACATGTTCAAATGGAACGTTGCATGTCTCAGGCGATATTTCAGATTTGGGTTCCAAAAGTTCCAAAAAGAAGAACTTTAATTATGATGTGAGGCGTGACTTAGGCTAAAAAGAAGAGCGCTGAATCGGGTGTTAGGTATCTCTTATGCTACTAATGTTAGGGTGACCATATTTTAAGCTCATTAAGATTTCGGTACTTATACAATATCGTTTATTAATAGGTAGTGCCATGCTACATTGCAGCGGAAATGGAGGCATAAATCTCACACACACGATACCGTTGTAAAATGACATCTTCGGTGTCGCGTTTCGTGCGATATGTGGGTAACCGGTGGTCCATTGGTGGGGTGGAGGAAATGAGAGCTACTCATCGGCATAGTAATTATACGGACGTTCATGGGCGTGATTGTCGTAAAAAGACTTCGATTGCTCGTCTGCCCCCCCCCCCCTATTTTATATATAAAATGCTCGAGACATAATGTTTGTTACCTTATTCCTCCGAAACGGTCGCTTTTTACAAAATTTTACACGCATATTCAGTATCTCAGAATCGACTACGGTCTATTTTTCATACTACTAAGTGATAAGGATTGTTCTCCAAATCCGGCTGAACAACGCTTAGCTAGTAATATATAAAGAAAAGGTAAATCCTCGCTGAAATGGCATCGTATTTTGATTTCTTAAGTCGTACCGTTACGTAGTAAGATTTATATGGGCGTTTGTAGGCACCAAATGGATCCAATTGCAGCTTGTCTCAATGTTCTAATTGTAATTTACTTATGATGTTTATATCATAAAATAATTTTCAACCCATTATAATATTAAAATTTCTTTCACAACAATATGTTGTATAAATCTTATTTGTTATTATCGAGAAGGTTCTACCTAGAATAATTGTTAGTTATCTAGAATAGTTGCTACTATCTAGAATAGTTTTTTATATAATACTCGTATAAGCTGAAGAGTTTTGTGGTTGTCGAAACGTGCCCTCTGGAAGTACGAATAGTCCACTTATCGAGCAAGACCTGAAGCTACGAAGCCTGAAGGACCAGAGTTACGTGGGTGGAACTGCACGGCGACGCTACTACAAAATAATTTGCGTAAACAACTTTTCAATAGGAATGTGATTTTTTTTTGTTCTTGTTTGTAAAACTTTGCCTTTTATTATAAAACACCCAAATCTCTAAATAAATGATTGACCAGCTATACACATGAAGTTAACATTATAGATAGAGACGTAGGCCGTTATATGACGGCGAGCAGCCGATTTCGCTAATAGAGAGGGAAGGTGTGAAACACTCCCATTTTTGTCTATTCAATCTCGCATGCGGATTGCGCAGAGAGAAACGAATGAAAAAGAAAGACAGAGAGTCAACCACATCGGCTGCCTCTTTTGACATAGACGGCCGTTTTAGGCCGTTCTGTATCTGTATTATTTCTATGACAATAACCTACCAGAACATTGAAATGTTAACATAAGCTTATACCTACATAGGTACATATTTCCTATATGTATTATATTCTAAAGATAACAAGTTCTGTTACCTTTAGAATATGAAATTGATGGTCATACTATTACTGAGCTGCAGCGGAAGGTGTTGCCAACTGAAGCGTCTCCATTGTAAACCTTATGTACCATGACATAAAATTTTAAATCCAATGTTTAATTATTTTTTTATATTTTTTGTATCATGCGTTTTGGATTAGCTTATTTTTTTTCCATTCATTTCATTAGCGTGATCAGAAACTAACGAAAAGAATACTTAATTTCCCTTGTTCCACAAAAAAATATTTTTTAAAATATTGCCCCATTGGAGGGGACGACGAAATTATCGCATCGGCATAATAATTTTGCGGATGTTCATGAGCGTCTGTAGGCGTAACAAGGCTCCGATTGCACGTTTGCCTTCCATAGTTTATAAATGATATAGACACAGTGTTTGTGGTGTAAAAGTCATGACGAGTTGAAAAATTTTAACCTTAGTCCTTAGCTATACACAAAGATGTTCAATTTTATGCCCATTTACACTTTTATTTAAAAAAATCAAAACGTTTTCTCTTCATAAAATCTCCGATAGGTAAAATACATTCCAAAGATTCAACCAAAGATAATGCCAAAGTGTACTAGTGTAGACAAAGTGTAGACTAAGCTAGTGTAAGGATGCGTCGCGACTGCCTGAAGCTGAGATTGACGGAGCCGCACACCCTGAACCTGTCCCAGGGCTCGGAGTCCGAGGATGAGAGCGAGAGGAGGCTGAGCGTGGAGAACGCCGCCATGCTCCCCGCCATCATAACCACGGCCAAAGTGAGTATACATGATAGAAGGTTGTAGCAAGAGGAAGTGCATTGCAGCCGAAATGGGCCGGTACAACCGCTCACATGACACCACCGTAAGGTGGGAACTGTGGGGTCGCGTTTCATGTGTGTTCAGTGAGCGAGTTGGCACATTACACATTGGTAGGCGACGCATTTGTATGACAATAATACACATGTCTGTGGGTGTCGATAGTCGTCAAGAGGCGCTCAGTACTCGTTTGCATCATTCATCATATCCATGCAGCGGGACGACCGGGGGTAGGTTAAAGAGAATCGGGGAGGGACTTCACATTCCGGCGAGGTCTTGCCGAATACCTGCCGGTGTTTTCGGCCCCAATTTTCTCCAGTCTTACGGGACGGGATTCATGGTTTTAGAAATAAACGTCATCACCATTAAAATCCTCTATATGACGGTAAAAGTTTCATCAAACTGGCCCAGTCGTTCCAGAGATTTCAATATACAAACAAAATGACGGATAAACGACAGAACTTCTAAAATGGTGATTTAGTATCGAAGAAACATGACGGTTCTCTTGAAAAAATATATACTTTGATATGACTTCAAATTTATTTATAATAGATGTATAGATTAATCTTATATATAAAATTCTCGTCTTACAATGTTACTTATCTTACCCATCCGAAACCCTCCTAAGGCTTTAACGATTTTTACCAAATTTTATGTGCATATTCAGTAGGACTGAGAAACGACTACTATCTGTTTTCATACTTCAAAGTGAAAAGGGTTGTTCACCCCACCAGGCAAAACGACGATTGCCGGATCGGCAAGTATAACATTTTTACAACGCTGTTTTTACTTTTCTTGTGGTCTCTCGCTGTTATAAAGAAAATTGTCACAAAAACATTATTTTGCGATCGACATACAAAAAACCTTTTTGCTAGCGTGTTACGAGCTTTTAAACGAGTTAGTTAATAGAGAGCTTTATAATAAAACAAAACAAGGTTAAAACCTTCCGAGAGCATTCAAGTTTCAAGAACACAGGCGTGGTAGCGGCTCCCATTCAAATGTCTAGTGCAAGTTTCTAGTGAGACCAGGAAATACATTACTGCTGGGACTATTTACCTGTCTGTTCGGTACGTTTTTTATTGTATAAGATGTCTAACGGCCAGCCGGTGGGTATGACTACCGACGCCCATAGACATCCACGTAATTGGTGTGAAGATTTGTTGTTTTGCCTCCTCCTCCCCTGTAATGGGGCCACCGGCTCACAAACCACACGAAATGCGACATTGTATCTGTTATTTTACGAAGGCATCATGAACGAGCGGGTACAACATAGCAAGCAACAAACTATTTAAGAGTCACATATAATGTCACGCTCCGTGGGGTCTATGAGAGGTTTGGGAATGGTACGCAATACTGAACTGACCACAAGTATACCAGCTTTTAAAAAGGATAATCCAAATTTTGTCTTAATTGCATGTAGCCTAGGTCTCGTTTTGTACCTAGAATAACTTCATCGCCACCAGCAGGACGACGTCCACTGCTGGATATAAGTCTCCACCATGGAGCGCCATAGGTCACGGTCACGGGCTACGTACATACACCGGCTCTTCGCCACTTTAACTATTTCGCCAGTCCACCGGGTAGGAGGCCGTCCAACAATCCGTCTTCCAGAGCGAGGCCACTCGAGTACCTTTCGTCCTCAACTTTTACCGGTTCTGCGATTAATGCGGCCTGCCCATTGCCACTTCAGCTCGCTAATTATCTACGTCGGTCACCCTGGTTCCCTCGCGGGTTTAATGTAAAGGAACTAGAACGTGTAGGACTCGTATGATTGTTGAAATCCATTCATCTTTAGTTAGAATTGTCAAAATGTAGTGAAACTAGAAGTAGGTTTAACTCCTTATCATGCTGGCTACAACGAACATATCTAATCTATAGATTTTTTCTTTATTCATGGTGAAATGGATATGAGACAACAGTCTGCTTTTATACAAAATGGAAGAGGTTCACACAGCTTAATAACTTTTTATTTCATTAGACGTTGGAGCATTATTTAGATTTATTATATCGTCTAGACCACAAAAGCTTTTTCATGCATCTTTCGTTTATCCTTTTTCAGATCCTCTGTGAAATTGCGCATCGCATTCCCATTTGTATATTCGCTGTGCTTTACTATTTATTTGTTGAAAGCTGCTGCAAGCTAAAAAGCTCAGCCGCCTGTGAAGTGTTTCAAATGTTGTGTAGGCACTTTCTAGTATTATGAAAGCAATGAATATATTTATTTTCACTAAGCTCAATAAAGTTGTGTAAAAGCGAAACGCTGTTGAAACAATTGACACCATATTTCTCCTTTAAAATTTATTTCCATACAACGCATCATTTTAAGTGGTGAACCTGAACAGACGCCCACGCTGGTACAGTCACCAGACAGAACCTGAAGAGACGCCCATGCTGGTACAGTCACCAGACAGAACCTGAACAGACGCCCATGCTGGTACAGTCACCAGACAGAACCTGAACAGACGCCCATGGTGGTACAGTCACCAGACAGAACCTGAACAGACGCCCATGCTGGTACAGTCACCAGACAGAACCTGAACAGACGCCCACGCTGGTACAGTCACCAGACAGAACCTGAACAGACGCCCATGCTGGTACAGTCACCAGACAGAACCTGAACAGACGCCCATGCTGGTACAGTCACCAGACAGAACCTGAACAGACGCCCACGCTGGTACAGTCACCAGACCAAAATTGCTGTTTTTATAGAGTGGCAAATGACCTGTCGTACAACTACCATAGACATCCGCACGGTTCTTATGCAGATTTGTTGCCCTCCTTTCCTTTCCCTTTTATTGGGCCACCGGCTACTCAAAAACTGCACAAAGACTACAGCATAACAGTTACTTTACGACAGAATCATGTGAGCGTGTGTTTTCGGCTGCAATACAGCGTGGCAGTGCCTCTTGCTAAATCGCAACAGTAATGACTGTATATTTGTCATTCCCGTCTCTTAATCGTATTGCGCTTTTCTTTAAGCGAAGCGAAATTTTTTATTTAAAACTAGTAATCCGTCCTGGCCCGTGAATAACGGCGATTATAACATAAAATACACTCTAGGAAGAGGTAGTGCCATGCTGCATAGGACGAGGTAGTGCCATGCGTGATACATGACACTACATTCTCCTATGCGACGGAATTGGCACGACCGGGGAAGTACCTCTCTCTCACTTGATGCCGGCGTAAAGTGACAGCGTCGCTGTCGAGTTTCGTGCCGTTTGTGAGTAGCCGGTGGTCCACTGTGGGGATGACAGTAGGCCAACGCATCTGCGTAATAATCATGCGAATGTCCACGGGTGTCAGTAGTCATCAGAAGACTCCGATTACTCGTTTCGCCCCTTATGTTATTTAAAAAAAATGTTTCTTGGGAATAACTCTATCTAAAATCTACATAAAAATATACAGCTTTAGGGGATTTTCTTTTATAACATGGCAGATATTGTTAAGCGATTACAAAACATAATATGAACAAAACCAGCTTCATGATCGGTACACTATTTACAATAAACCGTAACACAGTCGATAATTCCGAAAATATTTATCGATTACTGGCGAAACAAAACAAATACGCCGGGATATCGGTGATTTAGAGCTTCAGCGTTCAGCGTGCTACAGTTTATCGTGTCATCATTTCAGCTTCGGCATGCGGTAGCACGTGTCCGCCACGCTTGGAGCTTCCGTCAACATAGTCAAGCATAAAATTATTGAGTATACAATCGTAATGCCTTTGGTAGACAGGTAGAAAAATATTCTTAAAAATAATTGAAGACTGCTGGCGTTCCGCCCCGGCTTCGCCAGTAAAAAAATATTTTCCGGGGAATTGCTCTATCGATGGATAAAAACCGCATGAAAATCTATTAGTATTAGGTTTTGAGAAAATCAATCGCACACATCTGTTTAGTTTTTGGGGATATTTTTATAACATGTGTAGACGCGTTTCGTGCTGTTTGCGAGTAGACGGTGGTCCATTGGGGAGTGGTGAAAAGGGGAAACAACGCACCCGCACAGTAATTATGCTGATGTTAATGGGTGTCGGTTGTCGTACAAAGGCTTCGATTTCTCGTTTGTCCCCCTGCACTATAAAAAAATATTTTCACGAAAACTGTCTTTTTGAATGTGATGGATTTTCTCAAAATCTACTGAACGTGAATCATGAAAATCTTCATGGAATTTCACCAATAGATAGGGCTATTTGTGAGGAAGATTTAGTATAGTTTGATAGGATAGCTGTTATTCACGAGCGAAGACGGGCCGTATGCTCGTATAAATATATTTCAGTCGTTTAATTATAGTATATAATCGATTTGTCGTAATAAGGGGAAAGGCTAGCCAGTGTGAGAAGTCCACAGATATAAAGAAATACTAATTATTGTCCATTATCAGTGGCTAAAACATCAGTGGAAACAGCGGAAGGTCGAGGGGCGAGCTCTCTACCGCGCCTCATTAGAGCTAACGAAGACCTGGTCCGGGGAAAGTCAAGAGCACGACCTCGTTATGTCGTCATCAGCGCCACGACGTCAACACCACCCAATCCTCAAGATATGCAGCCAATCGTGGCTTCCACTGTGTTTTATGCCACGTGACTTTCAAGAGATTGTAAATTTTTGAGGACCACGGTAGTTAATAGTACATCTAACCAACAATGTATATATATTGTATAAGAACATTGTCAAACTTCACCGAATTCACTGTCATTATTTTCAGAAAAGACCGCATGATATCGATAGGAACTTGAAACGGCCATCAGTAATAGGTAGCGTCGATTGCTTGTTTGCATTCATCTATTATGTATCGACACCCACAAACAACCGCATAGATTTTATGCAGACGTCCTGCCATCCTTATCTCCTGCCCCTCTAATGGGCCGCCGTAAACTCGCACAACGCAAGAAACGCCACAAAATAACTGTAATTTTGAACCGCAGCGTCAAATTCTGCTGCAATACCGCATTGATGACTCTAGCAATGCAAGCTGTAGGATGTTTTATACTATCGGAGGGCAAACGAGCAATTAGTGCCTTTTTACTGCTAACGACGCCCATGTACATCCGACCATGAACAATTACAATGCCGATGCTTTGCCCTCGTTTCCTCTCCTCCAGTGGTTAATGTAATATGTATTGTTTTGATCACATATGTTGGTCATTGTCGTTTTCTAGAAATTTCCATACGCTCTGTGGGAGAAAGGTGGGGTCGGTCTCTCTGTCGACCCCTAACCTAGTGTCGTCGCCAGACGAGCACTCATAGCATTCCACTGAAGGTGTCAAGGCTTCTCTCCTCCTTCCACAGCATAAGTTCAGGTTTGAAAACAGAGCAGTTTTATCTCAAGTACCAGGGACACACGAGTGGCAGGTGGTTTGCGGTGTCCGCTCCATTGTACTCGCACAAAAGAAAGTCAAAGGTGAAAGAGACAACACTATTCTGGCTGCACTTTCACACCGTACTTAATAGCTTAACCAGAACGGGTTCTGTTGCGGAAATGGTTCCATATTTAAAGAAATATACTTAGTAAAATTATTGCTGCATTGCGACCAAATTGGAAATTGGATATGGAATGAGTAGGGACCTCTCGCTTACGTGATATCGCTCATGCTGTCGCGTGTTCTGGTGTTTGTGAGTTTTCGATGGCTCACTAGAGGGAAGAAGAAGAGGACATGCAGATGTATGTGGGCATCAGTTGGTCCTTCGACTGCTTCTTTGTCCACTTTTATGATAAAAAGAAGAATTCTCGACGGAGGCGCCAAATAGATTATATTGTGGTGACGTTCTTTTGTTGTAAGACCGGCTGGCGCAGTGGTAAGATGGTTCGGGTATGCGATGCATGTTGCGCCAGAGGTCGTGGGTTCCATTTCCACCTAAGTCATGGATGTTTATCTATGTATTATATGTATTTCTATAACAAAAATCTTAAATATATAATATTTCTCAAATGTATAAAGAATAATAATTATATTTCCTTTGTCTAGTACCCCTAACAGAAGTTCTTGAGCAGTTCTCATATATGCAAGGTTTGGTTGGGTTAACGTGACGTGATTATTATTATTTGTCTATTGTTGTGTAAAAAGTGCACAACTAAGGTCCCATGAGTAATGGCTATGGAACTGTCACACCATACACTGAGCAGTGAAACCGGGATAACTTGCGACTTTTCCCTCTGTCACTACAACAATTTAATCGCGGTAATAGATGTTAAAAGTGGTTATGTAAAGCGCACTTAAAACAGACATCATTAAATCCAAACAATTGTAAACGCGAACAGATATTTCACCGCGGAACACCATATTTGGACGGTGCTACAATTTTACAACTTTCACGAGATCCGAACGGTAGATTGACGTAATTTTAGTGGCCGATGTTATGTGCTAGGTGTAGCTTAATACAGGTTAATTAAAAACAGCCTAAACAAAAGCTTAGGCATCTTTTAATTAAAACTTCTGTGCGCACGTATGTTTTGGGGAGTAAGCCAGTGAACGCGTGACGAGAGCTTTATGAAAGCGGGGCCAACGGAAGATATAAAGGAGAAATAGCTTAGTGAAGAGATAAAGAGAGAGTTAAGTATCGTATATTATTGTACACATTTCTTTCTCTCATAGCCAGTAACGTTTCATATCGATACGCACCTTTGAATTAGGGAGTAAGCTGGTGAATACATGACGAGGGCGTTACGGGAACGAGGCCAACGAGAGTTGAAAGGGAGATATAAGTTAGTGAGCGAAAATGGAACAAGAGAAAGAGGTGCCAACACACATTTTATTTCTCCCTTTCTCTTGTAATATGTTAAGTTTCTTATACCTAATGAAGTTTTACTTATCAGTTCTCTTCTGTCTGTCCGTCCTGTCATTGGCGAAATATTGATTTGTCAATACACCCTAGCGAAATATTGAGGAAAATGTAAGAAAAATATGACCTATAAATTGGAAGCGAACCTCGTTTGGGGAACTCCGCACTTATAACACTTGGAGCTTTCAGCGTCGTCTATAAACCGAGAGCCGTCGACAGATATATACACTGAATGAGCGTCAATCTATTTATACCGAACATACGTATCAAATCACTTCAGGTGTTCAAGGGTCTGGAGGAAAACGCTTGGAATGGGGTTAAGGTGCGAACCTCATTAAAAGCGTTTTACTTCTACGGATATTATCGCGGTTTACTTTATATCTTAAGTTTATTAAATTAACTAAGCTCAACGTGACCATGTTTGCTGGAAAGCCTCTGAAATGTCCGACGTTTACTTAAATAATTAAATAAACCGCGATATAATCGTGTTGTCTTACGGATTATATCGCGGTTTACTATCAAATGAACTAATAATATAAAACTGAAGAGTATGTTTTGTTTGAACGCGCTAATCTCGGGGACGTAATCCCTGAATTGGAAAAATCTTCTTGTGTTGAATAGTTAATTTACCGAAGAGGGCTACAGGTTATATACCATGACGCAACGACTAATAAGACCGGAGGAATAAAAAAGAAGAAAGTCTTTGTTTCGTAGTAGTCGACGTAATTTACGTCACCGGCGAGTTGTCATAAGTTGTTTTTCATTGCGTGTTAGCGGGGTACTAATCTCGTGGATAGCTTGGGGAACTGCCGTGCTTTTAAACGATTTTGTCATAAATTATGGAATTATACGATTTTAACTCAGACATAACAACATCTTAAATAATAGCAAATAAAGTGTGAAGTCACTAAATAAAGTTTTTTTTAGTATCTCCGTGGTATACACCAGCAGCACTCACCAGGCTGCCTCTCTATTCACGGCTTTGTCTCCGCTTTGGTTATAGAGGAAAGCTATAATTATTTCTGATGAATCCTATTTTCACTCGAGACTCAAGACATTTTTTCCCCACAGTAGGCGAGTAGGAGTGGTCGGTATGTTTTATTTATCGGGGAGAAGTACTCCTGTTGGCGACAACATTAAGTTTGCCCCTAAAGTTCATCAGACTGGACAGTTGTGGGCCGAGGCCCATTTGAAAAAAATTGTCTTCGGTATTTGCATTTCTTTTTAACTATCTCACTATTTAGTAATTAAAAAATTAAATTAATTAAAAGAACACATTTCTATAGCGCTTTAAAATAGTCTAAAAATAGAAGCTACTTACTATTTTTAATTTTTTTTAACATTTATAATAAAATGTAGGTAATATTTTTAGAAAAGCTTGAAGGCGCTAAGAGCTCTTGTCAAAAGGGGCGCTAATATGTCGCTCACGGGACCCCAATAACGCAGGCTAGGTTGAGGCTACAATTCCCCAATGGCAATACCGCTTGTAAATGATTTCTTTATCTATAATTATAAGAATTCAAGTCCCCAAAAGTTTTGTGTCTGTGATCAATTTTCTCGAAATTTTATTAACGGATTTTCATACGGTCTTCATTCTGGGGCCCGATTCCCGAGAAAGGTTTTAGTGGGTAATTTTATTCCGGTTAATATCGTATGAATAGTATCCAATATATCTGAATATCAGTGTATATTGTGAAAGAACGTAGGGCGGTTATCACTAGCGGCTAGCGGCCTCGTTCCGCCGATCGATAGATCATCAATTATTGTGTCTGTAAGTGCCACGGCTTTGCGTGGACTTTATTAAATACCGCCCATAACGTTGACTAGTGCGCGGTCCAGGGTTCGAACAGGTCAATTTAAAATCTATTCTTTTCTTCTTCATCTAAGCCTTATCCCGTTTCTATTATTTATATCAGATTATATCAGGGTCGGCTACCTAGTCTAGGGGGTATGACGAGGGCGCCAGTTTCTACACAGAGCGTCTGCCTTCTGACCTGTGTAACCCAGCATTAAGATCTGGTTCAATTCCTAGATTAGGTCTAATTCTAATACACAAATCCGGGTTTATGTTATAATGAAAAAAGGATCTTATGTTAGAAAAATATATTGATACATGGCGGGGTTCGAACCTGGACCACCCAAGCCGATGTCCGAAACCTTACCACTAGACCACAGAGGCTCACAGACAAGAAGATACAAATGAGCAGTCGGAACCTTTTGGTGACTACGTCCATAGACGTCCACGTAATTTTTCATGCTGACTAATTTCCCTTCAGCAAGCCTTGAATGAACGAATGGAAGCCGAAAGGCGAAGGAACAGAATTTGTTTTAATTATATAGAGGGACAAAGGAACTTTAGAAAGTTCCGACAACTGCCGACGATAGACAGCTGCATTATTGTAATGCAGATGCGTCCTCTTCCCCTCCATTGTTGTTGGTATAACGTGAGCGAGTGGTACCTCCCCGGTCGTGCCGCGTCAGTATTGTGTTGTTTTCGGTTTTTGAAATTCCGGGGTGCCATTGGAGGAGAAGAGGAAAGGAGCAGGACACATCCGCATACACATATGCGGTTGGTTACAGGCGTTAGTAGTAAGTAAAAAACATTAAATTACTCATTTCGTCCTTGTAGAAAACACGTCATTATAAAATCAATGCACGTCATTCATTCAATATATATAATTTCCTTATCAGACATGTGTTTTCCGACTTGTCTATGGGCGCTGGTAGTCATTAAGAAGCATTACATAACACGTTAGCCATTGAAGCTATAAAATAAATACGTCACGTCATTCAGAAAGATGTATCATTTCCTCACCTGACCTGTCTTTCCGAATTTACCAAAGTTTTACTTCTAAAAAAATCCCTTTCCTTATACATATTCTTAAGAAGTTGTGCATATGTTTCTGGAGTACTTGAAAAAAAGGGAAAAGGATTTTCATCCAAGAAAAGCATTCGTCCCGAGGGATGGTGAAATAATATCGTCGTTGAAGATAAATAGAAATAGACTCGTTATTTCGATAGCGGCTCGTTACCTCAAGATCAATACGTAACATGAGAGCACTGATATGTAAAAGGGATCCGTCTTCCAAGAAGAAAACCCTTTGCTTTTTCGGGGCGGTCCTAATTGTAACACCGGCTACTGCAATTGACAAAACAGTGAATACCGAAGGCAACTCATAAAAGAAATGCCGCAAAAAACCATGTCGAGTACAATAAGGTTTGAATTGTAAAAGGAAAGACTTTGTTGTCTTCTGGTTTAGGGTGACTATAAGGAGGGTGGACCCCCTTATTTTCCCGCAGAACTAGGACTAGGACTAGTTTTGGACGTACACGATAGTAATTAGGAAAAACCTATACAAACACTTTTTGTTTTCAGAAACCGCTCAATTCAATAAGTTTTCATCAATCAATTCAATCAATCGTCATCTGCACCCTGTAAGGTTAATTTACAGATGACAATTTTATAGACAAAACTGTGACTCTTAACAAGTGGTATCGGAAGCTTTTCTTAATCGACTGCGCAGCGCAAAGGAGTTATATTAAGAACTAGCTCTATTTCACTCTTTGAGTTCCGTGTAGTGTCATTGCGCCACTGCATCCGAATTGACCCCAGGTTACTGAGCTCCACCGCCACGACAAGGTTTGAACCATGGTGGGGTAGCCACGTACAAACTATGGCCGTGTGCAACAGCGACACACCTTCGTCGGATTGACTATGAGTGCCCTTCGGGCGACGAGAGTTCTAACCGTGCTTTTTTTTTATTTAGGAAATGCGAGCAACGGTACAGCATTGAAGCAAATAGAAAATACAGTTGCACTAGAAGAAAGCTAGTATATTATGTTATATTATAAGGGGGGGTGCAAAGTGCATCCCCCTCCGTTCAATTGGCTTCGCCGGCGTTCACCCCAGGCTACTGAGCCCCACCGCCACGACAGGACTTGAACCATGGTGGGGAAACCTAATACAATAGCCAATAAAAACTTATCTCTCTCTCTACATAAACTTAAAATAAAACAAATATCTATCAGTTAAAGCGTACAAAGTGAATAATACGACGATACATTTTGGTGTATATTATGTCGTAAGAGTTTCACGAATATTTGTGTCTTTGACATAGATGTTCATGAATGGATTGTTGGTTTCAGGACACGCGGACTCACGTAGTGGTGGAGCTGTATGAGACGGAGAAGTCCTACGTGGAGGCTCTGGAGATTTTAGTAAAGGTAAGTATTTTTTTTATAGTATAAGAAGACAAGTGATAGGAGCCTGGTGACTACCGATGCTCATATGCTATGGACGGCTCACAACCCATATGAAACGACATCATATAGTACTACCTCGTAATAAAATATGATGCA
>JAFELO010000144.1:759150-785186 GCA_017140195.1 Eumaeus atala
GGGGGGGGGGGGGTTAAATGTTAAATTTGATCCTTTTGCCAAATGATATAAATCTAAGGGACGCCCGTGGACTATAGACATCGTATAATTTTCATACCTACCCCCCTCCGAAGGGCCATGTGTGTCACGTGAGACATATCTGTCGTCATATCGATCCACAACTAGATTGTGTGCATGCTACCTTCTTTTAGCAAATTCCTTTCGTTGGGCCATCAAGACTTAAGCAAAACGTAACAAAATGATTAGCGATCACCTTGTTGCTATGCTAATATCTTACAGAACTTCCCATCTGCATGTAATTAATAGCAAGGGCATGGTGTCGTTGAAGTAATTGACGGCCCATTTAAAAGAAAATCAAACTTTTTTTTCATATTTTCCAGCAAAAGACGAAAACCTACGAAAGGCACTCCACGAGGTAGAAATCCTGACGCAGGACCGGAACAAACTGATGGAGATATCGGAGCACGTGTGCGCGCTGCACACCCATCACAAGGAGCTGGAGGAGCTGGTGAGGGAAGCGCTGCACAACGTCAGCAAGCAGCTGGCGGAGAGAGCCACCAGCGAGCAGCTGTGCCACATGGAGCTGTGTGTCGGGACGCAGTGAGTATTTTTCATTTGTTTACACCTATCGCGTTTCGTACGATTTNNGGGGGGGGGGGAGGTGAAAAGGAGGGCATCGCATCGGCATAATTATGCTGATGTTCATGGGCGTCGGTAGTCGTTGAAAGGCGCCGATTGCTCGTTTGTCCCCCTATACCATAAAAAAATCTCTGTCTTATTGAATGTATACAAAAATGAAAAGTCTCCAATGTACGTAAGGACATAACTTCGGAATGAAAGCATGGAATTTGATATTAATTTTATTCTAGCATTCGTTATAGCATGGACAGGGTTTGAGACGCACTAATCTAGACACCAGGACTAATTAAAGAATAGATCAACACAAAGGTACAACAAATTCAGTGATGACATATGTGTATCTCTCATGATTAATTCACAATAACTACTTTTACAACACACAAACCATTTGATTTAAAATTAAAATAGTAGTTGCAAAAGGCACGGGCATATTAAATGTACAATTTCCTATATTGTGTTTACTTTGTCTGTGGTGTCGTGAGGCAGAGAATAAATATATTGCTATTTCTATAAAATTCCACACGAAATAAAGCACTCTTTTTTCCGTACATACTGAATGTAACTTCAACGGACACTTCTCAATAACGAATATAATGAATCCATTATATCCAATATTGCAGGAACGGTCCAGAGAACCTGACGGTGATATTCACGAAAACCGAGAAGAGGAGCGGCTGGGAGGAACTCATCAATGAGACCAAGCAGAAGTTGTGTAAGTCGTGTTTTGGTTATCTGTCACATACAACACCAGCTCGACGCGATTAGTACGCCCTCGCGTATTGTGCTATTTTTTTAAATTTTATTGGAGAAAGGAAACGTCGATGTTTCTCATGCTTTACAGCAACCAGGGTCACGGGTGGACTGAGATGATAGCTGTCCTGATGTCATAAATTACAAAAGTAGACGAAGATTTATTATTATTTCTACCTTCATATTGATGCACGTCGCGTGGCTTACAACACTATATATCAAAAAGTGTATACTCTACTTACCTAACTGCACCAATTTCATTCAACATTACAGGATATCTTGGTCTTCGCGATAACATCTATAAAAATACCTCACCTTATGTATTTTGCAGGTATCTACGGACACGAGCGATTCGCGCCGGAGTTCCTTTCACCGGTGCCAATAAGGAAGACCAGGGCTGGTCTGCAGTTCACGTGCGCCGCGTCCACGCTACCACCTAAGGGTCAGTCGCCAGACGTGTGGGTGAGTCCTCATCACCATTTGTCCAAATTATATAAAAATGGAGTAAAGTAGAAAATAATTAAAAAAATGTTGTGTACCAGGCTCCAAGACACTTTTGGAGTTTACTATGACATGAAAGTATATGATTGTAAAGTGAAAGCCGTACAAAAGACTGCAAGGTAAAACGCTATTCTCAGTGTCGCACGCAGTTCACACAATTTTACACCTCAAATATTTATTCTTACTTTAGCTTTAGTAAAGTTTCTTAAGGAGCAAGTGGTAATTATATCTAATTTGAACTGTTGTCAATGAAAGAAACTATTTATTAGTAACCCTAAATTTTAAACAAACGGACCACGAAATATCCTAATTATTAAATATGTGTTGCATTTAATAACTGTGGTATACGAAAGGCATTTTTTTAATTTTTGCCATCAGGTGTGTAACAGCGACGGGTACGTGGGTCAGGTGTGCGTATTGACGCTCTCGCCCAAGCCGCAGGTGACGTCATGCAACGGCGTCTGCAACGCGCGCATCCTGTGCGTCGCCTGCGTACCCCCCGCGCCCGCTCTCGCGAGGCAGCACACGCTTGATATACCGTCAGTACCTATCTACATACTACCATGACTTCAAAACCGGGTGTATGACACGCGCTTATTGTGTCCAAACGTGCATTGCCTGCGTGCTGCCTGTTGCTCATGACGCATCCACGATGCCACAACGGCGTATGCGACGCGCGTATACTGCGTAGTATAGATCGTACGTGCCGCTTGTTGTTCATGACGTCATATTTTTATCGCGCTTCCATGTGCTAACCTTCCTTAGATTTAAATGCCCACCCGGTCCCGATACCTGTGCGCCTGGTGTCGATGATACCATAATTGTGCTGACCGTACAAAGCGTCGAAACGAGAGCAGAGATATGGAAATGAATGCTAAAAGTGGCATAGTTTTTTGTGCGCTGAATATCTACATCTAGTTACTGTTGTACAGGAGTACCAGCTCTCTCAGCAGCAGCATCTCGCTGAAGCCCGGCATCAGCATATCCGACCACGACGAGAGCTGCAAGAACATGCGCCTGGACAGGTACTGCACATGTATATTTTACAAATGACTTACTCATTGATGAGGGAGCGGTCCTTTTGGTTTCATAGATTTATTGTTATTGTTTTACCTTATGGAACACTGTAGACTGTGGGCTTCGAGTCGCGACGTGCTGTGGCGCTCTCGGCCGCTTTTCGCGGTGTACGTGCGCCGCCGCGAGCGCATCGACGCACGCGGCGCTCCGTGCGCTCTACAGATTGTTAGCCTCTGATCCCACAGTCGATGTGTTCCCAACTAACATCATGCAGACTTGTTCCACCTACTTCGAACACAGTATTGTTAATACATCCGAAAAAATATTGTATAAGATTTTGAAATTAACATAATTAATTATTCTATGTACGTGTTGGTTTTGCTGTGTGTACAGAGAATGACAAAATTGAAATAAATAATAAAATAACACTCACTTAATTTTATATTCGCCTTCTGGAGTAGTTATCACATAGCTTCGATTTAGTCGAAATTCGGATAAACACCACTTTTATGAGCATTTGCTGAGGATTTTTTAATGTTATGTTCGACTGAAATCACGTGGCCCGGTTCTAATAAAAACCTTGTTGTTAATTCCAGCTCATCATCAAGCGAGGAAGATGACGACGGCTCCTCTAGCGAGATGGACGCACAGTCAGACCGTAGCCACGAGTCCGCGAGGCTGCTGAGCCTGGGCCGCACGCTCACTCCCAGCCACAGCAAGAGCCTCAGCACTCCGCACACCGGGCAGCCGCACGTCCACCCCGTGGTAAAGTCCAGCTCCAACCCAGCCGTGGACAAACAGGCTATGGGCATAACCTCAGGTTAGTATTTAATAATTATTATTATTTCTTTTATTCCCAATGAAAATCCAGAAATAAAGACTCGTGGCTAGAAACCTCCGCTACATGTATCCAATGCCTGATTTTAGAGGGTTCGCCTCATCGTAGCAAAATTTTGATTACAAACTTGTAGCGTTTTCTTCGAGAAAATATTTATCAAGTTTCCTAACATTGCGCAGCTTCGAGATACTAACTTAAAATAAAATTTATAAACATGTGCGGGCTTTTGAAAAACTTGAAAACTGGGACAACTTCCGTTGTCCCAGTTATCGCGTCCCAATTCAAGCTTGTATAAAGTTTTAACATAATTTATGTACACTTAACCCACTAATTGGAAGCACAAGGACTTCCATAGCGTTCCATAACTGCACGGTCCAGGGCGAATGCTATTGTTGCATTACAGCAGAATTGGACCGGCGTGACCTCTGGCTTGTGTAATACCAATGTGCCAATACATACTAGTTTCTGCTATCTCATGAAAATTTGTTCTGTTACCTGAACGAGTAACAAACTTGTGAATTTGTAACATTTTTGTGTAAGTGGTTACCAGCGGCTACAGACATACGCAATACACCATAACGTGTAACAGAAAACCGTAATGTGTATAGTCCATTCTTTAAAGTGTCCTAAAATATAAACATTTTATTTAATTTAAAATATATCATACGCAGAGTGTACGTTGACATTATGCTTTAAATAATAACAAATATTAACTTTCTTATTAATCTTTCTCTTCTTTCATTTAAGACGACTCATTCATTTGGAAATTCACTGTTTGTGTCACAATAATTTACCGCAATATTACTCTATGTTGACGTTGAACGGCCATATTTTTTTACCATTTAGGACACTGAAGAAAATGGACTTTAGCAAAAGTTTTCACGGCGCCAATTGTAACATAAGATTTCACACCGTAATATGTAGCAGAAGTTTTCGTACCGTCATATGTAGCATAAGATTTCACACCGTAATATGTAGCAGAAGTTTTCGCACCGTAATATGTAGCAGAAGTTTTCACACCGTAATACGTAGCATAAGATTTCACCCGTAATATGTAGCAGTAGTTTACGCACCGTCATATGTAGCATAAGATTTTACACCGTAATGTGTAGCAGTAGTTTCCGCACCGTCATATGTAGCATAAGATTTCACACCGTAATGTGTAGCAGAAGTTTTCGCACCGTAATATGTAGCAGAAATTTTCACACCGTAATACGTAGCATAAGATTTCACACCGTAATATGTAGCAGAATTTTTCGCACCGTAATATGTAACAAAATATTTCACCCGTAATATGTAGCATAAGATTTCACACCGTAATATGTAGCAGAAATTTTCACACTGTAATATGTAGCAGAAGCTTTTGCACCGTAACATGTAGCACCCTAATAAGGAGCTAACGTTTCGAAACTTACTTACACATATGGTGTGTGGGGGTTTACGGTGAATGTCTGTATAAAAATCATGAAAAATCCATAAAAGTAAATTTTTAATATGCATAATTAACAATAAAATTTCATATATGTTACTAAATGTTTCGCTTGCGTGAGTAAGCATTTAGGTATGCTCTTTATCTCAAGAATAAGGCAATTTACACGACATAATTACATGTGTTATCCCACAGATAATAAATAAACTAAATAATAAACATGCTACACACACATTGCTAGGACATAGATATATAATAAATAGTTCACTTGTCATATATACATATATATTGTGCTTGCAGTCAATAATAAAGTAGAAAATACATATTATGCACCATTAAAAGTGAATAGTAGTAATACTTTTTATACATAATTAGTTAATAGTATATGTTTTAATAGTTTTTGTCTACTGAATAACAAACCCGTTTTTTTTCTCTTTCTTTCACCGTAGTCCCTGGACGTATTATGGCTGGTATGATTTTCCACTCTTGCACTAGGATTAGTTTAGTGTTAATTATTTCAGTTTTCACAACACACTAATATTGTTTTAAAAATATGTATTTATAGTTTACTAGAAAGTAGTCTAAATTACTGCCAATAATTGTATTGGACTAATAATTATACTTCGTTTTGTTTACTGTATATACTTTATGTTGCCTACCTCTATAAATATATGTTGTATGCCGTTCATAAGCGCACACATTACGCCTTGCAGATCTAATATTTGTTTCTAAACATTAAATATGTTGCGAATGTTACTCAATACAATAGAACTACTTTTGCGGATTTTATCGCGGTTTATTTAATTCTTTAACTAGCCCGACGTTTCAGAAGCTGTACAGCAACCATGGTCACGGATGGACTGGGATGACAGATGTCCAAATGTCGCAAATGATTTTAGTACTCGAATCGTCACCCGCCCATGGTCGCTGTAAAGCTTCTGTAACGTCGTGCTAGCTAAAATAATTATATAAACTGCGATAAAATCGTAAAAATATTTTTTTGTAGTTTAATAATAACAAACATTATATCGTGAATATTTCGCAGTCACGGCTGTAAGAGATAGTGCCATACTGCACTGGGCCGCCATGACCGAGGAATTACCTCTCAACCAACAAGATACTATCGTTAACTGACACCTATGCGGTCTCGCTTCGTACAGTTTATGAGTAGCCAAGTTTTTGAAGCTGTACTGCTTTTGAGGTGTTTGAGAGTAACTATTGAAGTTACAATGCGCACACACCGACACTGAAACACCGACAGATAAGCGATAAACTCTCCTTATCTTTTCCTACGACTAATTATTGTCAGAGGCGAACATGACATCCGTACGACTTCATTTTTTATATGATACTACAAATAATTGTAACTTTTTGACTATAGGTTTGAGAAATGTCGCCGGTTCGAATCCCGTCCAGGTTAAGGATGTTTATCTATGTTTATTAGATTTGTAACAAATATTATTTATGTTTCGGTTGTGTAGTACAAGTGACACGGTACTTACACAGGGCTAAGCTAACGCGTGATAAGTCCGCAGATATTATTCTTACGTGTGTAAATGGGTATGGCCAGGTACCCTGTCGTCCCCCGCGAGCCGGCAGTCGTCCGAGGACAGCAGCACCGCCAGCCAGCCCACCATGTGGCTGGGCACGGAAGACGGCTGCATACACGTGTACAACTGCCTCGACAACATCCGCATCAAGAAGAACAAGGTCAAGATGCAGCACAGCTCCGGCATTCATTCCATTTTGTGAGTATTTTGCTGATGCATACGAGCAATCGCGTTATTAGCACTGAGGGAAAGGAGGGGAAACTGCCCCCCTTGCGTATAACTAAACTAGGAGACACAAAATTTCGCTGGTCCGATGAAGTGTAGGGTTGAACGCAATAGCACCACCGGCAGAAAAAATTTTTACAACATAAACAAGTGCTGATTTTTGTGGACGTCGATGCTAAGTAACGTAAACAGCGGATGTTCTGACTGCGTAACACATGATACCCACAATACTGATCTCAAATACTGATACAATCTAAATACAAGTCATTATTGTTAGGATAGAACTTGGCTCTTACGTTTCGCATTTATTAGCATTGCTAGGTGTGCTCGAGGAGAGGCTGAGACGAGGGATGCAAACGTTTTATCCTTATATATCGTGTACTTTATTAGAAACTTATTTTAAAGATGTTTTAATTTAGTGACTCTTTAAGTTATCTAAACAAGTAGAATTTTTGTATAATCAATAACATACAAAAAACCAGTGTCTATTAGGTCACACGACCGAAGTTAAATCTCTGTACCTATACGAAACGTATTGGCCCCTTGCCTCTACAATCAATAATACACGAAAAGTATGTCTCTCTCTTTCTAACTTCACTAACCTATATAAATCTGTCTCAAATCCCATTAAAGCTCTCTGCCATCTAATTCATCACCAGCCACGTCCCCAAACGTGTGTAAAGTTTCACTGCAAGGATATATATGATTTTTCAAATAAATAATTTTTTTATTGTCAATTGTAAGAACCTAACCTAACCTATACGAAACGTATTGGCCCCTTGCCTCTTCAATAAATAATACACGAAAAATATGTCTCTCTCTTTCTAACTTCACTAACTTATATAAATCTGTCTCAAATCCCATTGGCTTCTATCAGTAATGCTCTCTGTCATCGAATTCATCACCAGCCACGTCCCCAAACCACGTGTGTAAAATTTCACTGCAAAGATACGATTTTTCAAATAAAATTTTTATCGGCAATTGTAAGAACGATTAATTTCAGGTATGTGGAGGGCAAAGTGTTCGTTGCGCTTGGCAACGGCGACATCGTGGTGTATTCCAGGGACATCGGCGAGTATTGATTCCTATATTCCTACACCGCTTGCCTGCTTAGCTGATACTCAAGCCCGTGCGTACGTACGTACGTGTCGGGCGTATTATGACGAACTATGAATACGTCTCTTTTATAGCATAGAGGGAGGGGGTAGATGAGAAAACGGGACCTTATTATAGACTATCGACGTCCATGTCCATACAATATGCTGATGTGCTACCCTTCTTTTCTCACCACCCCCCAATGGGCCATCGGCTACTTACAAATCGCACGAAACGCGACAGTACCGTTGTCACTTTATGGCGGTGTCATTTGAGCGTGATGGACCTGCCGGGTCGAGCCGGCCCAATTCAGCTACAATATGCTACATTACCTCTTAGCAAAAATACACAATACGTGTAAAAGGTGCCTCCCACTCAGATTTCACTGCTTGGAAAATGGTTTGCTATCACTGGCTTATGAGCAGCCGGGCGACCGGCTTTTAGAGGGGATGGAGTGAATGAGGGGAACATGTAGTAATTTTAGTGTTCTGTACAGTAAAAATGTTGCGCATCACATCGGAATTATGCTGGCACTAACGGAGAGGCACCTCTCGCTCACATGATACCGTCGTCCGATATCGCATTTTTTCCGGTTTTTGAGCCGGTGGCCGGTGTTATATGTTTTTTTATTATGGTCAACTCTCTCCTTCTCTCTGCTTGCGTCGATTCCCAAAGCTGGCGGCCGTAATCATCGATCATAGAAGAAGCTCCTCTTAGGTCATATTACTCAGCTTATTCCGGCGTTCTGCTTTTGTATTGAGAGTGGCGCGATCTGGTCTGACCAGCGCATAGGGTGCTTATTAAAATAGATGGCGGATGGCCAAGAGATTACGCCCTCTTGGCCATCCGCCATTTATTTTAATAATAATATTAATATATGAGGACTATCACACAACGTTGGCCTGGCGTTATGCTATGTACCATACGGACTTGTGTTACTGTTAAGAGACAACGGACAATATATTTTTATAAATTTTCCATATTTATGATTTTTATTATGAGGATACATATACAATAGATATCTAGGACATGCGCAAGATTCGAACCGGCGACCTTCGACGTTACACGCTGACCAACCGCCCCGTTACCAGCCGTGACCAACTGAGCCAGTCGGACGTGCCTTTGCCGTTAAGGCTCAGTTGCTGGATGCCATGGCCTAGTGACTAACATACCCCAATCCCCGGCCGACAGTCTGCAGTCCTGGGAGGAAAATATTTTGATTCGATTCAATTGAATTCCCAGACGCGAGCTGGACGGAGCGCTGCGTCATCCCCGTGGGCACGGGCAGTAGCCCCGTCAGCAGTATGATCCTCTCCGAGGGCCGGCTCTGGTGCGCCACACAGTCGCACATCAAACTCATCAACCCGCACACACTGCAGGTACACATTCATTGAAATACAACAGCTTAGTTCACAAGTATAGTTATACTTTAACAATAATTTATTTTAGACCTTAATATAGCTAGATAAGATTAAAATTGCATTAAATTATAAGAATGCTTAGGAATTTTTTTCATAAATCTTTGCGCATGTTGCATGGATATCAGGATCAGTAGGAAATGACGTATTGTGGAAACATAATTTGTTTATTTTTTATAAGCAATTGTCAGTTTTACTTCACGAAGGCGAAGTTTTCGAGGCACGTTTAGTCTCGCATCCGAACCAATTGGATCCGAGACTCGTTCTGATAAACAAAAATTCTGATTATCCAAATGCGAGCTTTCATGAAAGGAGCGCTTTCACTTCTTCCATTAAATGTATAAAAAATATATATTTTCTTTTGTTAGAAACCTCCATTTTAATATCTATTCAATGATATTCTAGAAGAATTAGTCCTAAATTGGGTCGGCACGACTGGCGAAGTACCTCTTGCTCACATAACACAGTCACAAAATTAAAGAAGATATATCTCTTAGTGGAGATAGGGGAAATAGAGAGAGACGTGTGTACTCATATTTTTTCTAAAGAAGTGTTACTTCGACCGTGTGGTCTAGAGCACACTCGTTTTTTTTTAAATTTGTATTATATCTTACTAGATCCATGAAATATTGCGTAGGTGGAAGAAACATTCCAAATAAGCAGCGAGTCGAAGCCGATCAGCCACATGGCAGTAGCGGGAGGGGCGCTGTGGCTTGCGCTCGCGGGCGCGGCGAGCTTGCGTGCGTACCGCGCCGCGCGCAGTCAGTCCGCGGGGGCGCGAGACGAGCCGACGCCACTCGCGCCGCTAGCGGATATCAACCTGACGCCACACGTCACCAAGATGTTGCATGGTCAGTAAAAAATATGATTCTAGGACAACAGGATATAGGCCATATGCTGTTGACCTAGAATCATTACTGTAATATATGTGTTAATTTTGACTCATCACGAAATCTCAGAAACTGCAAGTGCTAGGAACTATTAATTTTGCATTGGGTTTTTTTAAGATACATGTGCCCATTACGACGGAATTTTCCGAAATTCGTCTCGTAAGTGTGCATTTTAGAGGTAGAAGTACGCGGGTAAAATCAGGGGGCTGCTAGTTTTAAGATTTATAATACCCACCTAAAGGTGAGAACGTAAAAATATGCGCGTAGACGGCTGATGATTTTTCCATGTGCAGGTTGCGACGATATTATACGTCAGCACAAGGCGGCGTGCCTGCGCGTCACCGCCCTTCTGGCGCACCGTGACTCCCTGTGGGTGGGCACTAGCGCCGGCGTGCTGCTGACGGCACCGCTGGCCCGCGCACAGGCACCACGCGGCGCTTTTGCGGTTCCACAGCTTACTGGTCAGCACCAGCATATAATGCATATACACACACATAAACACCCACGTTTTATACGTACACGTAAACGTATAAGCGTACATACGAACACATACAATGGATCCGAGCACATAGACGTATCGCGACGTGTTGTAGTTGGACACAGGCGCAGTGCAATTTGTAGTGTTGCAGGTTACAGGTTAGCACGCACACACGCATATAAACAGGCACACATTAATCGTTACGCACGCTCACATGCAAATTCTATTCAAACGTATACTTGTCTCCATATGAAACATATCGAATTAACATAAATGTGCAACACACACTTTGATATTATGTTTATGTTTGCGTACCCAAAAATTATATCAAAGTAATCTTAAACTAAAACTACCTTAGCATGCAATACTCGTTATATATGATACTCATAATAATGAACGTGCGTGATTATAATCTCCTTCCTTCCTCAGGTGTGACGTACGGCCACACGGGCCACGTTCGATTTCTCACGATAGTCGAGAACCCAGTAGTCCAAAAACCCACGAAGCCCACCCAATCCTTGAAGACCAAAGCCTTGAGCCGGCGGTCGGCCAACGCGGAGAAACTGCAGAAACAAGCCGAAAGCACGCAGAACAACAAAGAGACTCTGATAATATCTGGGGGAGACGGTTACGAGGACTTCAGAAGCTCCACCAGCACAGAAGATGCGGGACGAGAGGACTCAACGAACCACCTTCTCATTTGGAGAGTTTGAACGAATTATTCGGCCTACAGGGTATGAAAACCGGTATAAGGCCGTGGAAGGGATTTGAGTAGCCTAGATTATAAACGCAATATAGCCGACTTTATGGTGTTTTTGCTTCGAACGTATGTTTTGCATTCTACGCTGCGTCCCCCCGGGGATTCCCCATCGGCCTAAGTGACGTGACGTCACATAGTCAGTACAAATTTGTAGGCGATTATGTTCCAAGAGCCTATGTTTTTTTTCTTGTTGAATATTTTTTGAATGGTTTCGTAGACATGTGGTTGAGATTATTAATAATAAGTTAGGGCATTAAATGTCATTTTGCCATAAAAAAAATATATGCAGTATTATGGGTGTATGGTCCGCCGATTTTTAACAATTGTATCAAAAGTTTTTAGAACTGTTTACATAAACCTATCTAATCATATCATCATACATATATGTCCAGTGTATTGCTGTTTAGTCGTAACAGTAAGTTTAAAACTAAATGTTTAAGATATTCAAATGATTCTCTATTATAATGCGTGTAAAATAGACGAACCACTTCAACTAAAGTTGAAATACGAATTAAAAGTCATATCCCCTTTAAATTATTTATATATCAATATATTATAAATATTAATCACATAATGTGGACAGAATCTATGTAAACCTGCCGATGTGCTTATTATGTCTAATAATATAATTATTTAACGATGATATCGGTCAAGAAATCAACAATAAGTGATAATCGGAATACTTGGGCTACTGAAAGCGCCATCTCTGTTACTCAATAGTAAATAATTAAAAACAGTTATTTTAACAGCACCGTATAGATAACAGTATGTGCAAGAGACGTAAAAATATATTGGTGCATGGTTTGCGATTCCCAGTGCCTCATATTTGCACCACACTAGATTAAGATTGAGACATTGTTTCAACAGCACCTAATATATACCAGTAGGATAAAGACAAGCCAATGCTGAACCTAACCAATAGTAACAATAAATTAATTAGATAATTCTTAATTCCTAGTCTCTCATTACATAGACCGTACTTAAAATATTAAATATTGTTATAACAGCGCTTATCACATATGTTATACCTTTTGGCGCCAAGACGGTGCTGTACAGGCTTATATCTAAAACATAGGCTATTGTTGGAGGGGAAGAAAGTAGTGCAACGCTTCGCGGATGTTCATGAGCGTCGGTAGTCCTGAAGGGTTCCACTAATCGCCGCTTTCCGCCTCCCCCACCCCTATGATATGGAAAATATACCAGCAATCTTGAAGGACTAGATAGCTCTTATATAAAAAGTTTATAATTTTTTTTAAATACTTCATATAAGGACTAGATAGCTCTTATATAAAATATTTTAAAAAAAAAATCGAGTGTTAACAAACACTCGAATTTTTTTTTAGGTTTTGTTCCCACACAAAAATAAATATGAATTGAACTATCCGTCCGTAAAACATGTCTCATTTTAGTTTTATACACATTGGAAAAACAACTTAACCATGCGCGTAATGTTGACTTTATAAAAGAATTTAGTTAAATTTGTGCGGTTTTTTTTTTCAAATAAAATCAGCTTTGTAAAAGCAAGTTAGGATCATGCGCGTAAGGTTCATTTTTGCATTATATACAGTCGCTGTAAAATAAGAATGACAGTTCGGTATGAAATCATGTATCTTGTATTTTTGTAAATCAGTTACTTATACTTAAAAATACCGCCACTGTATTTGAAATTTCATTGAAAATAAATATGTCGAGATCAATAAAGTCGTAGAACAAAACTTGTTGTCTATGATGTAAGCCATCTATTTTAAGTGCTTGATGTTAAAAATAATCATAAATCGATACTTACTTAAATATTGTTCTAACAGCTCCTAATAGATACGCGACAGGGACGGCGCTATAAAAACCGAAACTACCCGATTATCTCTTTCTACACAACTTTCGTGTGTTTGGCCGATGTCTGTATTTGTGTATCTCCTAAACGGAACCACTGCAACGAATAATAGAAATCAAGTAATTGATTGCTCAAATGGAATTCTCTAATCAAAATGTTACCTACCCCCAAAATTAAATTGTAAGAAATTCAATGTGTAATATTATTGGACTGTGTAGTTATCCATATTTGTAAAGCAGGGCAATTAAAACATTGCACTTATTATTGCATTTTTATTTATAAACTGCATCTAAATCTCATCCCTCGTCACGCACACAGACACTTCTTCTATTGGAGTTTTTCAGCCGGGTAATAACAAATTTTATAAATTATTTTGTTATTCCTCAAAGTTTTTGTCTCAATGAGTGTTTCCAGGAAACTTACGCCGCCAGTTAAGTATTTCTGACGTGACGTCTTTTTGAAAATTTGCTACTAATCGAGACTCCGAGACCCTTAGTGTACTTTTCCGTTGATAAAATCTGTTCATTGAAAAGATTGGTGTAAAATTTTATGTGTTCAGTATGTGTAAGGTGGTAGACTTTTGCCTTTAGGTGACAAAAAGAGATTGTTAAACTGTATACAATGTTCCGAGCCTCACGTGAGCGTTCGAATGGCACCAATAAAACAACATAATATGAGCTAAGTCGATCAGTGCCCGAAACGAAAAAAATTAAAGAATTCCATACCGAACGTAGCGAGGGCTTTATACATGTGCGTAACAATAGCCATTTTACTCCTGCGTGTCCTCTACTATTTCTATATAAAAATGCAATTATAAATTTTTTTGGTTACCTGATATTGAGCAATTGAAGTTAGTTAATGCTTATTCAAAGTTAAGTCGTGTATATTGTTTGCAATTTATTTCAATGAAGTGATGATTTTCGCCCAAAATGTGCCAATAACTAGATTCTATCAACTATATTTAAAAACATCTATAACACTTGTTTGACATCTAACAACAATGAAGTTTGTCAATAATTTTGCACGAGTTTTAAAATTAGACAATATCCGTTTGTCGTGATAAAATGTGCATGAATTTTGTTTAGGCCACGCTGCGCTGCAAAGTGATAAAGCTGTGTATACGGAGTTAAATATGGACTTGTCGCACGGAGTACAAAAATGTTGGATATCCTGATTATGTAAATATGAGATTCTCGATGATCGTTTAAGTTCTAACTGACATTGGTACACAACAAATGTTTGTTTCCTCGCCTTCATAAGCCGAAGCAAGTCAATAAATAATAGTAAGAGATAGTCTCCATGCTGCATTGCAGCGAGCCGGCACGACCGGGGAGGTACCTCTCGCTGTCTTGTTACCGCCGTAAAATGACATTTACGGTGTCGCGTTTTGTGCTGCTTGGGAGTTCTCGGTGACCCGTTGGGAGGGAGGTGAATAGGAGGGCAACTAATCGGCATGGTCATTATGTTGACATTCATGGGCGTTCACCCTGACAGTTCACTTGAAACCTTCTTCTCCATCTTATCCCGCTATTATATAACATGATATCGCGGTCGGCTACCTAATCTAGGGGACTCGTTTAAGGCCCTACGCAATATAAAGCAGGACAAGCTAGAAAAAGTGCGACCATACACTGATGTATTTATTATAATTTCTACAATATTTAAACCTTTTGAACAATATAACGTTTACATCTCTATAATTGATACGCTTTTTAGTTGATACCGATTAAATAACTCGTTTAATTAGTTTCTTCCACGAGGTGATCATATACATTTTTCCCAGTTTTGTCTTTTTGTAAATCTTTCTTGCCTCTACTAACATAATAGGGATCCAGTTGTAACTTTAAAGCTAAATTCTTCAATATAGTCCTCCTATCTCTGTCACTGCTCTCAGCTCCTTCCCTTTTTACCTTATTTTTATTTAATATCTTATCGACGAGAAAACAAAATATATTTTGTCCATGAATTGCATCGATCGTAAAGTTACCTGCTGTATTGTCGTTCTTGCCTCGAGCAGTATAATAAGGATCATTTCGTACGGATTTAACTAGATCTTCTATTGCACCACGTCGGCTAGGAATCGTTTTAGGGATATCAAAGTCATTATATTTCTTACCTCTAGATATGAAGAAAGGATCAAATTCCGCTGACGATCGACTACTTCTTTCAACTAGAATATAATGGGGTTCTTCGGCATAAATTCTATCATCGTGCATTGTATTATGATCAGATTTCTTTGCAACCAGTTCTGCGTCGACCAGTTTTTGTATACCTGATGGATTTGATTGCAATCTTGCCGCTGAAAATTGGGACATAAGCAATCTGTTACCGTGGTTACCCACCATATCTTCACTGTGCTGGTTTCCTACAATATTCTTAATGTTATCTTTTACTTGCTTTATTGACCTCATAATAGCACTTTTTAGTTTCAGCCTCCTCCTGCCGCGATTGCCCCAAAATGGTTCTGTATCATCGCTTAAAGCCATCTGATTTAATTGATTTTGTCTCTCAAGGCTATCCCAAAAGGTTTCTGTCTGCCTTCTACCTCGGTTGCCCCAAAAAGGATCGTTTTCTTGTCGCCTGCCACGATTGCCCCAAAAAGGTTCATTTTCTTGTCGCCTTCCACGATTGCCCCAAAAAGGTTCATTTTCTTGTCGCCTTCCACGATTGCCCCAAAAGGGGTCTTCGTCGCTGTTTGTAATGTAATCGTTAAGACGCTCTTTGTTTCCCTTTTCGTATCGACGACCTCGTGTACCCCAAAATGGATCACCGTCTGGTCTTCTTTCTTTATACAGTGGTGTATCTGAATTAAACAAAATCGCTTCTATTTCATCTGAATGCCGTCTACCTCGATTGCCCCAAAATGGTGATTCTTCATCATCTTCCAGCTTATGGTTGTAATTTGGAATTCGAAATTTATGGGAGCCGCCATAATTTAAATACTTATTAAGAGATAATTTATTTTCAAATTCTTCCGAGCTCTCACGCCTTCCTCGTGTGCCCCAAAATGGAGAATCTTCGTCTAATTTCTGGTCCGAATAATATTTTCTCTTTATATCTTCTCTCTGAACCGCCACGTCGTCTTTTAGAGATCGTCTTGAGCGGTCGTTAGTCCATTTGCCGTTTAGTTCTTGCTTTCTATGTTCAGGATTCTCTTTGGTTTTGTTGCTATGTTTTCCATGAACGATGTCGTTCGATAGAATAAGAAGGAACACAAAGAGCGAAAACTTCTTCCGCATGTTTTCAAAATCTAAAACAAAAAGAATAATTATTCTTAGGATTAGTATTGCATTCATCATTAAATCTTACTGGTCCTGTTACAGGACTTGGTAAAGGCACTCTACAAGGTTTTAAAAATCCGCTTTTATCGTGTATAACTAATATGGTGGCATCAGATTTATTTTTAGCTCTGGTTATTAGGTTGGCTAAACGAGTCTATGTGTTGCCATGGTTACTTTGCTCTTTGCTTTTTGTTGTGCAAATCTATCGAAAGTAAATAGAAACCAAATATAAATATCCATTTTATAGAGAAACAGTCTGTGGCTGGAAAAATAAGAGAGCACGCTAATTAGGAGAAACAAAATTGCTGTTTGCACATTCTGAAATATAATTAGACGTATGTTGAACATAAGCTTATTATCATATTATCTTTTGTATCGAGGAAAAAACGAACACGGGTAACACTGATTGTGATCCTGGCATTTTGTATGGGGTGACAGAAGATGTAATATAATCCACCAACTACCAAAATGAACTGTTAAAGGTAACTACTCCGAACACACTAAAAAACTAGATGATAGATAAACTTATAAATAAGTTAAAAAACAACACGGTGTTGCAATATACTCGTTATTTTATAATCATTATTTCGCCATCCATTTAAACCAGTCTTTACCTACCAAGATCACTCCACTCTCTTAAACGTGATAAAGTTAAAGTCAATAATTTATTTGTTCTTATTTCAATACATACATGTCTTTATTTGTTCTTATTTCAATACATACATGTCTTTATTTGTTCTTATTTCAATACATACATGTCTTTATTTGTAACATTCAAAAATCACATTGATGTCTTAAGTTTACGCGAATGTCACTCACTAAAATATAACTATTTTTACGGATTTTATCCCGTTGGCCCCCGCCATTGCATTAGATTTGAATAAGCGCATACCTTCTCCAGAGAACGCCGAATCCTACCAAAGGTGATCCGTGAGGCTATTGAAATAAAAATAAAAAACATTAAAATCAATAGAGGAGATGGCTGTGTTCTTCCCACTATTAGGTACCCAGCGATAAACATAATCAAATCAAAACTAAACAAGACACGTCAAGGCAGCCAGATACAATAAGTACCGTTTGCGTTAATCGGAAGAACTAAATGATAATAATTCTTGGGGTACTATTAATATCTTGTGACATCAGGATATCTGTCATCTCGGTCCACTCGTCACCATTGTTGATGTAAAGCTTCTAAAACGTCGTGGTAGTTAAATAGTTATATAAACCGCGATAAAATCCGTAAGAGTAGTTTTATTGAAATTTAAAAAGCAGCTTTAAAAGTGTACATCCAGTGTCCCGCGCATCGGGTGATCAGCAAAGTGCAGTGAAAGAAAGATATTGTTTTTACAGAAGTAAAAAAATCTATACAGCCTAGATGGAAGTACAAAGTCATAGGGATGTTCCTATACCCCTGATTTATATCTACTCATGGTAGAAGCAGTTATATTAATTTTTGATTGTACTTATTCGAGTAGGTACCCATTTCAGGTTACAAACCTAAAATGAAAAAAGTCTACAAAATGTCAGCCACATTTTGTGGATGGTAATGTCATTGATGCATTGCAACTAAAGTGGGCCGGTACGATAGGGGCGGCGTCCTCACCAGTCACCTCTCGTTCTTCATCTGCAGTAATGCTAAGCGGATACGTTCCCCGCTGTTTGTGAAAAAACGTGGACCCGTTGAGGGGATATGTTAGAGGATGGCAACACAACTGCACGCGAGTTCAAGCCTTATCGTGGCGGTGGTGCTTAGTGGCCTGGGGTGAACCCAGGCGAAGCCAATTCAACCGAGGGGGATCTTTGCGCCCCTCTTATAAGAAGAGGGGGCTTAAAGGTGAGGAAGAGGAATCGCTCTCGGTACTCCTCTTATGAGAAAAGGGGACCTAAGAGCAACAGGTGGTGGCGCTTTTGCGCACGGGGCAAGGGACGAGGATGGGAACCTCACCCCATTGCACTTTCACAAAGTCGGTGGGGTTGTCCTGTAGTGCTGGGCAAACCCATCTGTGGAGGTGGAGTTTGGTCCCTTAGGGGGCTGACCAGCCGTCGAGGTGCCCTGATGATTGTTGTTCCGGGATACCTCACCAAGGGCGACACTGATGGCACTCGCGGTGGTTTTTTTGGGTATTCGACACTATCATATCCCGCGAGTCCCACACACCACTGGACCCCACCCAGGGCCGGTGAAGGCGCGTAAACGCATTTCCCCGCGTCAACAAAAAAAAGGATAGGCATGCTGTGCAGATGTTTATGGTGGTCTATAAAACGATAATCGGCCGAGATCTAGTCGGGCTCGTATTTGAAGATTTCCGTAGCAGCAAATCGAAAACATTACATACGTCTTAAACTACGAAATCGATTTTGTTCAAGCCCATTTACGTTTAGAGCATTTTTCTCTCGAATTGTTTGGTGAAAATCTAAAATCGAAAGAGAATGGGCGGTTTCAAAGCGCTTAAAACAATTTAAAGTAAATAATACTCACATTATAAGTATTCCTGTATCATAATCCCACCCGTCTGGTGCTGGCCCCGGTCGTTCTGCGCTGCTCGGTCCAGCAGCTGTGCTTATATACGCCCCGGGCTCCTCAGGGATGTCACTTGTAATAAGGAGCATGTTTTCTGCTTGCTCCTCTTCCACTGGGACAGCCAGGGTTATTAAATTAAACAACGCATTCGTGTTATTGCTCCTGGCGTTACTTAAGGGTTAGTATTGTTTCTGTTAGAACTAGTGTGTTCATGTGACTTTGTCTATTAAAGCTGTTACTAATATCTTATTTATATAATTCTGGTGTAAGCTACCTGACTCCTCCAAAACGGCTTTACCGATTGTTACCAAATTGTATATGCATATTCGGTGGGACTGGGCATCGGATACTATCTGTTTCTCTTATCCTTAAGTCTCTTATCCACCTAACTACAGTCCGTAATAGGCTATATGTTATGGATCGTAGTTGCGCGGTTGTCACCGCGGCTCGCAGCTTACTAGCTGCGAGCCGCGGTGATGCGACACATACTGTGTACACATACAGGTAATTCTTCTACTCTTGCTTATGGGTAGGCAGCGCCGTGTGGACGAGGTACCTCCGAGGTCGTGCTGACATAATTCGGCTCTAAAGAGGCATACTATGTGGTCTTAATCTATACAGGTAATAAAACAGTAAAAAAGTGGGTTTATACACTAAATATTTTTCAAAATAATAATAAGGTGATAAGGAAACATATTAATGTTTCTCTATTAAGAGAAGAAAACTTAAGAAAACAATTGTCTGTTTGTATACGCTAATCTCCGGAACTCAAGAACGGATTGAAATGGATTTTTTTGTGTATTGCTAGTAAGCCTAAGCAATACATAGAGTGTAATTTGTTATGAAAACTGGTACATCAAATGTAAAAACTTGTGGGAAAGAAATTTTCTATTTCTTTTTTATAAACCGAAGAAGAGTTAGGACCATAAAATACTAGATTTGTGTAACTTCCACAATCATATTACCGAGTGATTTCCACCTTAGGAACTATAATACGCTAAATATACGAAAACAATATATAATACGCGTATTCATATCTCCCCTTGCTTACTTATATCTAAGTATCTAAACAAATGTTATTAATTTAATATTTTTGTTTGTTTAATATAGATTGACTGCATTTGTTGAAGTTAAACATTCTTAGCGTCGTTTCGACACGCAAATTGTTGGCGTCAGCAACATGCTACATGCTAGGAACGCCGTAGCTCCGCTACGCGGCTACGCGGCGTAGCAGCGATAGTGTTACATGTGGTGCTGAATACAGGTATTTGTTATTTAGTCAGGTTCATGTCTATTGCAATACTGTTATGTACCATTTTGTAATTCAATTACTTTTATGTCTATACTAATGACACAAAGAAAGTCCGCACGCGCTAATTTCAGGAACTAATGGGACGAATTAAAAAATGTTTTTGTATTGATTAGTCTATTTATCGAGGAAGTTTATTGGTAGTATACCGTGAAGCTACGGCTACGCAGGTGACACGGTGGGGGGGGGGATGCTAGTGTTTTATAATCGTGTGTACTGAAAGTGTATGTGTGTGGGTGTAATAAATACCTAAATAAATTTATATCATCCTATCTTATGGTTAAATTATATCATTGTAAAGCTTCCTTAAAATCCATTCGTAACTACGTAAAGTGGAACTTATCCTTATTATCTCTCTCAATTATTTATGTTGAATAACAATTCCGACAGTTTGACATATAATCGCTTTACGATTTTCCTTGGAATAGACACCATTACTGAGTGTTATAACACAAAGTAAATTTATGGAAGCGCTTGTATTAAAATCACGGACTCAAAGGATACGTTATGATCGTAATATACGGACTTTGTACCGAAATTACGGAAACATATTTTTGAAATTCGGATTAATCTTTTAATTCCCGTGTAGTAAGTGTGATGTGGCTTGTTCGTTAAGACAAATTTGGTCATCTGTAGCATAAATATTATAAAGAAGTTGTAATGTGTGTATGAGAATTATTCACTTAAAATTAACAGCACGCATCTGGTACATGATCATACATAAATATTGAAAAAAGTGATTCATATATTGCGAAGATGCCGCTTTGTGAGAGGCGCTTTTGAATACACGGCCCGTGGCGCTGGATTTGTGCCCTAGATGGGCCGTGCAGCGCAACGATTTACCAGCGCCGGGAGGGATCTCTCGCTCTCGAGCGTGATGGGCAGGATGGCTTCTTTTTTTGGACAAGATTATGTCCCAGAAGGTCGCTGGGTGAGCCAGTGAAGAGGAGATAAAGGCCTGCATTGTATACGAGGGTTGAGAGTACAGGAAGGCGCTACGCTCAATTTATGCCACCTCGCTAGCGGGGGCCAGAGGTCAGGATGGGAACCTAACCCCTTTGTAAGGCCCCGATGTCGGCGGGGGCTGATTTTGGTTGTCAAGTCAGCCGACATGATATATGACATGCCACATTTAGGCAATGGATGGCCCGTCGCTCGAATGTGGCATATCACATGAAGTTAACACTGAAGGTGGAGTGCGGAAAGGAGGGAATCGCATCTGCTTCACAACAATAATGCTATGGACGTGGATAGTCAACAAAATCCGAGTCCTACTGCTCGTTTGCTCTCGTGTACTATAAAAAATATTTAAAGAAGCTTCTAGACTCTAGCGCTCACACTTAGGCAGGTTTACACAAGTTGTAAGAGGTAAAGCCATTGTTATACTTGCGGTTATATATACCACACGACGAGGCAGCAAATTTTGTACCAAGCTGCACATTGAGGCGGTGTATTGCAGTGGTGTTTTCCCATAACTACACTACATAAATTAGTTAAGTTTTTAAAATGGGCCCGCACGGCCGAAGTGCTTGCTACCTTCATAGAATAAAACTACTTTTACGGATTTTAATTTTAATTATTTAACTAGCTCGACGCTTCAGAACCTTTACAGCAACCATGATCACGGGTGGACGTCGGGCTAGTTGAATAATTAAAGAAACCGTGAAATAATCCGTGAAACTAGTTTTATGTAATGAGTAAGACTCACCTAAGATTAAGACATCAATACCGTCATGGAGTTAATATAGATAGAGAAGGGTAGCCATAGGTTATGTGACTGCGAGTGACCTGGGGAGTATGTCTTGGTATATAGAGAGGGAACATAGGAATGCACTCCTATCTTTGTCTATCACATTTTTTCTCTTTTCGGTCCTGGCCCACCGCAGTTATTCCGGAGCCTTCAGGATCGACAGCGGCCACCACTTGTGACCCTTAGGTATGATCGTGGGGAGCCCGAGGAAATGATACAAGCTGCCTTGAGGCCTGCAACTAAGAACAAAAAATAAAATAGGAGGAGTAGGAGTCGTTACCAGTTTCCAGTTCATCTATCCCATCTCGCAAGCGCAATAACAGACAGCACCACATTTGCGGTCACTTTCGCCTTAGCCTGGCGCGTTTTAGGCTTCCCTTTGCTGTATTCGTTATCACACTGGTACTTTTCAGTGTCACTTTTCATGCGGTTTCGCGTACACCGGCTACTTACAGGTAGGAAGGGGTAAATGATGGCTGACATCTACGTGCATCGTCTGTCACCAAAAGGCTACTGGATTATAAAAATGTTCAGGCGTAGAGCAATAATGTGCTACCTTTATTTATACTCTGGTTGTGTGAGTATTTGGGGGCGTGTGGGCCTGCCATTAAGCGATGCGTCTGCATGCTTGTCACCTATACTGTAAAATCTAATTGTACAATCCAGAATATTCTTTATATAAAAATAATGTAACTGAATTATGTCTGGAGAGTTTTACCTTAAGTGATTCCTGACGAGTCGGTCTCGCTGCTCTGATTGCGAGCCGAGGCCAGCTGAGAGAGTGCGCCGGGGACAGATGGAAATGAAGCCACAATCATATGTTTTATTTCGAATTGTTTTCTGAACGTGCCACGCTTAGAAACAAAAGCTGAAATGATGAAATACGTACGTTAAAGTATATCAATGTATCACCATTTCATGCAATGATTCAGAAAAATAAATGCCAAGCTGAACAGCGAGCGTCTCAAAATGTCCATACAAAAGATGTACCATTGTTAAATTATGCACTTAGTAAAAAACAACTTAAGCACATGCGTGTACATGGTTGACATTTTAAGAAAATATGTTTAAATATTGCACATATTGAAATGGAACCTGTATTGTTAAAATTGACTTAAAACGTTAGGTTACCTAGGTGCAAAAAACTTGTATGTGTATCACGGATGCCTTACAATGATATTTCAGTATGAAATCGTTATAGCTTGTATTTTTGTAAAACATTGATTTCTTGTGCTTACTATCATTTTTTTCATTACTTAATCAACCTTTCCTTTGGTTCGCAAACATCTGAACGGCACTTCACACCCGTAAATCCAAGCCGTCGGAATCGCGTTATCTCTCGTGTTCCTTACGTTAGCCCTGTTCTGGAAGTATCTTTAATTACTAAAACAGAAAAAAAAATCGACATTTTACTTATACTATAAATTTTGTGAAACGTAAAAAAATATAAAACTGGAATAGCTCCTCCGATATTTTCTTCGTTTAATAAATGTAATTATATATTACCAAGCCCGTTTCATGCGTATTTTACTAAAACTCATGTATTCGCCTCTCTGGACCCTCGGTGTACATGCCTGTAGGTATAATCTGCCTTTGGATGTGTGTAGATAATCCAGCATTGCCAATAACATTGAACTATTTTATAGTTCCCCGCTTCTATTCACCATTATGTTATATAATACTGTACCGTGCTACACGATTTTACTCAACATGTAAGAAGGAACCTTTCATTTTTTTTGCGATGAAAAATATTTTTTTTTTGTATTTCAGTCATATTAATGAAATTTCACTATAAACATTTATCATACTGATTGAAGCCAAATAATTTACCGTTAAGTAGTTTTCACGAGAACAACAAACATAAACACATAGTTTTGCAATAATAATATTAGTAGAAAAATATACTGTTTTTATGTTCAGATATACTTGTGACCCCAGTCTCCCCTGTATTCCTACGTATACACATAAGAAAAAAGATTGCGTTGGTGTATTTTCACTCCGACAGACCGTGTGGCGTGGTATAAAATGGGCAGCGCAACAAAATGGCGTCATTCTAGAACTTTCATTATTAACAATAGCTTGTAAGCTACCTATACCGTACTCATGGAGCTTGAATTTTATTCGAAGGGAAAAAAATATTTTAGTTTCAGTAATATTAGTAGAGTTCAACTCTCATTTCTTTTATTATGATTATGTTATAGCATATGGCATGGTAATTCGTAGCCAGAATTCGTAGAATGGGTTATTAGTGCCCCATTGGGAGCAGGAATTGAGGCCAGCGCATCTGCCAATAATATGGATGACTATGGGGGTCGGCAGTCGTAAAATGGTTCTGATTGATGGTTCGCCTCCTATAATATAAAAAAAAAATCTAGTCTAGGAAGACGTATTCATGGCAATGCAAGATATTAATCGGTTAGTATTAGGGTTTTTATTTGTGTGAGAGGCAGCCTAATTAGATTTTCGTGTTTCAAAAAGGAACCCTATCTATCAATGTCCGTATCTATCTATATATCCAGACGTTTCCTCAGGAACGCGCGGAAGGTTCAAGTTGAAAGTCATGTTGCATGCTGAGGTCTACAACATTTTGAGGCACAATAAAATAATTGTAAGTAAACGCAACCGAAATCTACCACCGTGTCTACTCGCATATGGGCCATCCTACGGTAACTACACCAAATCAAATCATTTATTTGCCAGAATTTGTACCAATAACTTCAGAGTAATGTTTTAAGGAACAAGGGTTTGCCTGTAAAGAGGCGTGCGAATACAAATTATGTCTTAACACAAAATTTGTAAAGAGACGAGCGAATACAAATTATGTCTTAGCACATAATTTGTAAAGAGGCGTGCGAATACAAATTATGTCTTAACACATAATTTGTAAAGAGGCGTGCGAATACAAATTATGTCTTAACACATAATTTGGAAAGAGGCGTGCGAATACAAATTGTATTAACACATTATTTGTAAAGAGGCGTGCGAATACAAATTATGTGTTAAGCCATAATTTGTAATATTTGCACAGTAACCGTAGTGGTTTTATCAAGAAATCTACAAAACATCTTTACGTTATTGTTACAAAAATATTAAATTAAGCGTTGACACTATAAAAGTACAACTCGTTCACCAAAATTTAAGTAACATAATCGGTAAGAGGTAGTCCCATGCTGCATTTGCAGTGGAACTGGGCATGTATCACTCGCTCGCATGATACCGCCGTAGGGCGGCAGGTACGCTGTCCCGCTTCGTACGGTTGGTGAGTTGCCGGTGAATCATTGGAATGTGGTCGTGGGATCCAACGTGTACATAAATTGCGGATGTGTATGGGCGTGGGTAGTCATCATAAAACTCCACCTGCTCCTAAAGAGAAGACTTGAGAGACATTAATCGACCATCACTTTGATGTCGTAACAGTTGAGCGAGAGGTACCTCCCCGTTTGGGCCCATTCGGCCCGAATGAAGTAAAAGGCCTATATTTAATGTCTGTGCACAGAAATAGTAAGGAATTCGATGTCATTAATCTATGAAATTTGATGATACTTTCAGCATTTCCCGCGAGCTTACAGTTTTAATTAAGCCCCGAAACTACTGCACTGCTTTGAAAAATCTTTCTACTGTTAGAATCCTAGATGATAACATGTTCTAAAGTGTTTCTTAAGTGTTTTAACGATTATGAAATCGTCTATAATGTGTCCAAAATGTGAATAAAATATTAAAGTAAATCCTAATTTTTTTTAATGGCATGAGGGGC
>JAFELO010000144.1:798678-811370 GCA_017140195.1 Eumaeus atala
CGTGTCCGTAACCGATTTTTACCAAATTTTTATATGCATATCTACTATGTATTCTTCAGACCCCTCCCTAAGTTATAAGGGTAGTTCACCCTTCACGACATCCCAACACAGTCACAAAAATAAACAGGTAAAGTAAATAAAAGTTTCCAGAGTTTTCCGTGGAAATTGCTTAAATTTTGCATTAATAATGTAATTTCAAAGTTTTCTTCCCAACATTAACTTTTCCAACCACAACTTACTGGTTTTAAAAACTGCACGATTTGCGATAACAAGACTCACGTTGTTGATACTTCAGGCATCGCAGGTTCAGCTGCAAATAATGTCTCATGGCTTAACAGCGTAAGGAGACAATGAGCAGTCAGAGATGTGTTGTCGCCTACCGACGCTAGTAGACTTCCATATAAATGTTGTGCAGCTATGTTGCCATCCTTCCCATCAGGGATAACCCCTCTAAAGGGCCACCAGCCACTCAGAAACTGTACGAAACGCGTCTGCGTAGCTACGTCTGTCATGTCAGCGAGAGGTACCTCCCCGGTCATTCCAGTCTAATTCGACTGCAATGTAGCATGGCACTACCTCTTACAAAAGTGTTCTAACCGTGGTACAATGCATTTTGGAGAATGCGTGACAAGACCTTTACGAAGACGAGGCCAACGGAAGTGGAGACGGAGATATTAGTTACTGAAGATAGAAAGCGAAACATAATTACTATTCATATGTTACAAGCAAGAGAAAGAGACGAGGGCACAAACATTTCCTCTCTTTCTCTCATAGCCGGATAGGTTTTGTATAATTAAAAGAGTTTTACTTTGCAAGTGTTGTCTGTTTGCAATCATTTGCTTTATTCTGCTTTTATCAAGTCTTTGATTAATTATATAGCTCATTTTGTTATCTATATCAAAACAAATACAACAGCCAGCGTCAAACTTGTAAAGTTTCCACCCAAGTGCACTTAAAAGCTCGGAATTTCTTACGAGAACGTTATGCAATACAAGTGGGATTCTCCGGTTATTGTTATAACTTCTCCAGGGGTAACTTGTCGGAACACCGTACCTGACAGGTTTGAATACTTACGGTGTTTGATAGTTTTTTCTGAAATGTTGTTTTTTAATTTAAAACTAATATCACCCGGCGGTTTCACCCGCATAACACCGGCCCTGTCATATGTAGCGTCATGGTGTATAGCTTCCTCGATAAATGGACTATTCAACAGAAAAAAATTTTTCCAACACGGGCCTAAGTTCCTGAGATCAGCGCGATCAAACACACTAAGGAACTCTTCGGTTTTATTTTATTAGTATAGATACAATATTATTATAAAAAATACTTTTTCGAGGTCATCGAAAGGTTCCGTCTGCTTGTTTGCTCCCTTATACTGTAAAAACGTAGGTTCACATATCTTATTATACCTAATGCCTAGAACTGTGAATTAGAAGTACAGATAATATGTAGCAATAAGAGGGCCAGGGGAAATACACATGCTGCTGATAATCTCAATGCCAATATTTAATAACCCTAAGCCTAGAACTGGCAGATTACCAGTTCACCCCACTGGCATTGGTCCAAAACGTATACTATCTGAACCTGTTATTGATATTCATTTTTCTTTTGTTTCAGGTTAATTAAAGTAAACAAAACAAGTAAATTAAATTCTTGCCAAATTGTAATAAATATTTAGGTTAACGCGTGATCTCTTGATATATATCTGATGATAAATTCTTTAAAGAAATATTTGAATTCAAGTCATAACGAGTTTCTCAGTAGTATTATATAAAAATGTATAGCTTTTCTGAAGCCAGTCAATATTATTTCTTGCGAGAATTTTAAGATAAATTTATAAGGATGAAAGGAACGTGATTTTATGGGATCAAAAAGAATCCGAATTTAATAAGAGAACGCGTAGGTTCGATTTTCTATATCTAATTCAAATTTAAAAAAATAACGCGTAGATTCCAATTTAAAAAGCGTCGTGTAGATTCTGTATTTGCAAAACGGATTGGATTTATAAAATGGCTTCTCCGTCGTCGACCCCGAAGGCGCCTTCGCCGCCACCCGTTGTGCCTACCGGAAGCAAGATGGAGAGGAGGATGTCACATTTCAAGGAATACAAATTCTTCCGGAGCTTCAGCGCAAAAATTGAAAATTGGCCTATGAGAAAAGCCGAACAACTGTGGCGAAAAATGAGGGAACGAAAAATTGCAGGTAATTTAGATTTAATATGTTTTGTGTATTAAAATTTCAAAATATTCTGATAATTTTAATGTAAATTAAAACGCAGGCACATTTGCGGGAAAAAAAATAGACGCCCAACGTGGGGCTCGAACCCACGACCCTGAGATTAAGAGTCTCATGCTCTACCGACTGAGCTAGCCGGGCTATATTATATAGATTGAAATTACAGGATATAAATAGCATGGTGTAAAATTGTCTTCGTAAAAGTATAATTATATAACTCATTTTTTAGCTTGTAATATTTTTTTGTCGGTAACGTTTTTTGCCATTGTCGACTTTGTTATACTCAGTTGTTTATCTGTAAGGTATTAAACTATCGACAACCCAACGAAATGATATTTTCGTTCAAATAATTTTAATTAGAAGGTACTTGTAATTGTAGAAACAATAAATTTGTTATAATTCCTACAATTTTTACATAGTAAAACTAACTTTTAACTGCACGCTGGTAGGCTGTGCTCGACACCTCTGTCACGCACATTTCCTTCATTATTAAATTACTTATTTATTTCAATTTAACACTTCTCTGTACTTACAGCTAAACCAACACCTTACATAGAATAATTAATTATATTAGTTTTAAAATCATATTTAATTCGGTTGTATTAACATTATTGTGTTCGAGGTGAGTGGTAGAACGAGGCTGCATGAAGTGAGTCATGGTTTTACTTTTTATTTTTCATTTTTAACTTATGTTAGATTCCTAATACAATTGAACAGTAATTTTCGTATATAAATAAGTTCATATTACTTTATAAACATTCAACAAAGCACTTTGGTTCAAATTAAAATGCCTTCAAGTAATCTTACCGATATCCTTGTACCAGAATCAAAATAGGTAGTTGATGGCTGGGATTACACACCGAGAAACTCATCTTGTTGTATCACTTATTTTTTCTTACACTTGGTACAAAAACCACGGCCCAATTTTTGTTGTTGTGGTTTTGTTAAACATTAATAAAAAAACAAAAGCGAATTACAATATAAATAAACTGTATGAGTAACATTTTTAACACAACACGTCTGTGAAACAACATCAAATGTCAAGGAAAATGTTTTTACCTATTTAAGTGTCCGGCGTGGATGCAGTGGACTGCTGATGGCACAGACCGTCCCTGGCACCACTTGGTCAGACAGCGTCGCTACTATTGCTCTTGAACTTTCGTCTTCTATCTTCTATATGTCCTTATGTTTTCCTTTTTATGTACTATCTATTTATCTACATGTCCTTATGTTTTCCTTTTTATGTACTATCTATTTATCTATATGTCCTTATGTTTTCCTTTTTATGTACTATCTATTTATCTATATGTCCTTATGTCTTCCTTTTTATGTACTATCTATTTATCTATATGTCCTTATGTTTTCCTTTTTATGTACTATCTATCTATCAATATGTACCTTTGTGTTCTTTTTTATGTACTATCTATCTATCAATATGTACGTATGTTTTCTTTTTTATGTACTATCTATCTATCAATATGTACGTATGTTTTCTTTTTTATGTACTATCTATCTATCTATATGTACTTATGATTTCTTTTTTATGTACTATCTATCTATAAATATGTACTTATGTATTATTTTTTCTTTGTTTGTTTATTTTGTGCTTTCACAATTAAAGTGTTTTTGCACATATTATCATTACTAAAATGACTGATGACTGCTAAATTCTTACAGCATACAGTTTTCAAATATGTCTATATTCGAAAGTTTAAAACATTTGCTCAAAATCTAGCGAACGTACTTTCATGTCGTTTCACCCGTGGATGGAGCGGTTCTCGAGAAAGGTCTCGCCGTATAGCCCCTGTTAGTCACGGGCGAAGCCGGGGCGGATCGCTTATTATACTTTAGATCAGTGGTAATAACAGTCTTATTCACTGCTTCTTGACATTTGAATAAAAAGTACGCACAAGAAGGTTTGAGTCCACATTTATTATACTATTTTTTTATATAATGGACAAACAAGGAAACGGGAGGTTTTTGACGACTGCCTAAAACCACGGACATCTGCACTTTTGTCACACAACCTTAAATATATATAATTAACAGTGACTGACCCCTCGGCCAAGGTTATAACAACCCATCACCGGTACCCATCACATATTTTTTTTATTTCATTTGTATGTTCCATTAGTCATAGGCCAAGTTCACCTTGATACCGATGACCTAAGCATCTCTAAACGAATTAAGAACAACTCAATATATATAGCTTCGAGTGCAATTTATAAAAACGCTTTTATCACCTTAATAAGACTGGTTTGTTTAACGATGAGAACAACTTTCAGTATAGACAATATTGTCCTTTTTACAGGCTATCTCTTTAACATCTATACAGCTGTATAAAGGATTTTATGGTCCTTTTTACAGTTCCTACGCTAATCTCGCCATCAAGAGCCGCAGAATCGCCATTCTGTTTGATTCGATCCTTAAAATTGTCATTGTTCATTGTTTTATTTGTTATTTTACAATCTCGGCGAATAACTAATTTGTTATTATGAAGTGGCTTAATTATATGGCATAGAACCTGTGGGAAAATGTTATTTCTATCGTAATATAGATGGCTAAGGGCCATGTATTATATGTAGACTTTGCATCACAGCAGGGCCTAAAGCAAAAGCTACATTTGCTACGAGTTTAACCCGGCACTTTGAGGTCGTTTAGCAGTCGGTGGTGCAAATTATTCCTCTCCATGATTGCCGTCCCGTCGGAATAGGAGAATGTGGGAATAGGGAGGGAGTGATAGGTATAGTGATACCAGCGGTTGCAAGCTACTCATCATCGCGAGGGCGTCCCCGATGAGATTAACCCTTTGCTCGAAGCTAAGGCTCGAGGTCCGTAGTCCTCTCAGGAATATCTCCACTCAGTTAAGCGCACAATCCTTTTTTCTGAATAAAGATGGCCGCTGTAACCAATATTCAGCTTGGACGACATCATTAAACCGAAACTGCTATTTCTTCCAATATAGGGAAGCTTAAACAATGAATGCCATGTCCATCTGTGCGTGCGGCATAGAAGAAGGTAGTTCCATGCATGCTGCATGACAATACATCCTCATATGCAACTGAATTGGACACGACCCGGGAAGTACCTCTCGCTCACTTGGTACCGGCGTAAAGAGTTTCATGCGGTTTGTGAGTAGCCAATGGAGAGCAACGTATCTGCGTATAAATCTTGCGAATGTCCATGTGCGTCGCTATTCATCAAAACTGATTTCTAGTTTGTACCTTACTTACTTGATATATTAAAAATACATTACGCACAGTCCAATTTAGATGTTAACACAGTAGAAGCCACAATCAAATATAGATATTTAAAAAAATCGTTTTTAAATATTTGCGCGAATGGAGTAATTTGAAATTTGCTACGGTTGAACACTACATGGAGAAGATGCGCAAAAAGCTAATATTTTAACAATACGCATTAGAATTCAATATTTCAATAAAGTAATACACACACTCCGGCGCGCACACTGCACATTCACATGTGTAAATTGCGTTTTATAATGAAAGTGTCAACTGCCCAACGCAGTAACTTGACTCTAAAATTATTTTTAATGATTTTTCTTAAGAAAAGGTTTTACTATTTTCATTGGGATACAATTTTGATCGCCAGTTTTCAATAATCTCTATGTATATTTTAAACCAACAACATTGGAATTTCGCAAGTCGTTTCTCATAAATACTGTATGTTTGTGTATTTATTATGTATGTGTATGAATGTGTGCAAACGTGGCGAAAACTCAAAGGAAATAATTATTTTATGGCTAGTAAAACATCCCGTAATTGTTTGCTTCACGTATAAACAAATTTCGCAGTAGTGTTACTCTAAATCTCTCAATATCATTGAATTTTATGGCGATCATACAATAACGGGCTTTTGTTAGTATTTATGTTTTCGTAAGAGGTAGTGCCATGCTGAAATGCAACGGAATTGGGCCGGCACGACCGAGGTAGCTCTCGCTCACATGACGCCTCAAAGTGGCGGACATGCTGTCGCGATTTGTGCATTTCGACTAGCCGATGATGGCTTAAGGACAGGAAGAAACACCGCAACGCATCTGAATGCCAATAATGCAAACTTCTATAGCTGTAGCTAACAAAATTTACCGATTGCTCGTTGGCCCCCTAAACTATAAAAAATCGTTAATATTTTATATATGTTACACTGCATTGCAAGTTTCATTTTTTCGCGAGTCACGTGACACTGCGGCCTGTATGTTTATGTTAGTTTCCGGTAGTCTGTTACAGAGCAGAAGGAGTGTGGGCAACATGTTAACATTATGTCGACGTCTGCACGGACGGCCTCGAACGCCCGTAGTCATAAACAATAAACTCCCAACAATATCGGACTACAATCTTCTAATGGTAGTCGGTTGAATTTCGACACAAGTTCAATTAAAGCAATATTTGACCGTTGACAATGAGGGACCTCTCGCTCTCGAGGCTGACGTGCTCGGGAGCGACTGGACCTGGGGGTCAACGGCTTTTTTCTGCGATGCGAAGAATGACTGATAATGATGATCTTAATAATCGCTGCTCGTCCGCCTGAGGCCAATGAGCATCGATATTCGCGATCTCGTAGTCAATTATCGAGTCCCAGACTGCTCCGCTAATCCCTTTAATCAATAAACTATTGGTGACGGTAGTCGCAAAAACGCTCCGATTGCTTGTTTCCCCTCCTATAGTATATCAAAAAGATATAACCGTCAATCTAAACGGTTTAAAAACTAAATTTTTCCGCGAAATCCTTCCTAATGACATACAGAGAGACCTTACCAAAAATTAGAACGGGTCTGAAATTTTCCTGTAGATGACTAGTGACCACATGTGAAGAAGGTCTGGTAGAAGGCGGTTCAAATCCAGGTACAGATAGTTTTCGTTCAAGCTACCGGGGCCTGGAGTCTATTCAGACATCCATGATTATTTTCTTTCCAAACTAGAACTTGTGCTGTGGAAGGAAGAGCAGTCCTATTGGACTTCTCTTGTCAATCCGATGAAGCTGAATAGAGCTTCATCGAATTACTATGAGTACTCGTCTGGCGACAAGACTAGGTTTGCGTTCGAAGGAGGAACCGATTTCAACCTTTTTTTTACTTTATTAATTCTTACGTAGAGGATCTAATTAATCATAATAAAGTTTTGATGTCTTATGTGGCGTATTTTAGGCCTACTCTTTCTAGGGAAGCACTCTTTAAAGTTGGAAACTACTTTTAAGTCCTTCTTAACGCTATCTTATCTCTCGAGTAATTTATCATGAACAATATTATTTAAAGCGCCTGCAATTTTACGTGAGCAAAAGAATTGTTAGTATGAAAATAAAAAAACATTTACAGGCACTTTATTAGACTACGCAAATAAAAAGGTCATTAAAAGCAAAAGCGTCATTTCGTGAACGATAACCAGCACTTGGAGCCGAGCCATGTTACTTTACGGTTATGGTGGCAGTATATTTTCTATGCCGACTAGGGGATATTATCCTATAATGTTTCGCGTAGTTACAAGGTCGAATACTAAAGCCTTTGTAAGGTAAATAGTTGAGGAATATATTAGATTCCTTCGCAATAATAACATTGAAAGGTTTTTGTGTAAGCGAAATTAAAATATGGATACTCTTCGTGTTTTAATAGTCATAGTTAATTAAGGTCAATCATCAATCATTGATGATGTGTCTTACCATGCTTCAATTGTGCCCTGCCGCTGATATGTCCGAGGCAACTCAGTACAGGCGATCGATGGCACCCGCGGGGTTTCAGTGGATATTCCGCCGATTATTAACCGCGAGTCCCACTTTCGGTTTCCGCCCAGGAAGTGAGCAAATGCATTTCCCCGCGAAAGAAAGCTCCAGTTCAATTACAAATATATTTTTTTTATAAATTAAAATGGCATGTATATCTGAATAACATGTCATATTATTCAGATTATTCAGTTAAGTAGTATTGATGTGAACAAAGTGTTCCTAAAATTATTCAATCACTAACTATAACATGAAATCTGGGTGTTAGTTGTATTCCGGAGACAAACAGTAACCACTATGCTTAGGTGCACACGTTAGGCCTCCAAACCTTCTACTCCAGTCGTACAGAAAATAGAAATAAGGTAATATGCCCTGCATAACAGCTTGTCTGTACACATGGTCATCGCAACCGAATGTTGGCTAAAGAACGTTACTTTTAACCCTAGAATACTAATCATCGCCTGAGAGGCCGCGCGATCAGTTTTTTTTCGTTATTTCAAAGCGCGAACCAAGTTGTGCTTTCGCGCCAATTCAGTATTTCCCGCGCCGCAGAGGAGAGCTCACGCGGGCCTGGCGCGGACTTTCCGTTTTCAAAATATAAGCTACTGGATCGCCTCCCTGGCGATCATTTGTATTAACGGTAAGTTTATTTTTCGTTGTTTTGATTTTTGCTTTTTTTCAGCATTTAGCGATGTTATAACTTAGCAAATGTTTATTTTTTTTTAGATGAAACTCAACGAAGAACAAATAGCCGATTCCTTACGAAACGAGGTCTCCGATAGCAAAACTGAAGATCACCTGGAAGTCGATCCTTATGACTCAGACGACAGCGCGGCAGATCCTTCTTTCATGCCATTTCAGCTAGAAGACCTACAAAATATGTGTAGTAGATGAATCTGAAGCTCCGAACATTTTAGAACCACATCAAGCCACAAGCAATGCATCAGAATCACCAGTTTCAGGAACTGCGTCACAAGAAGAACAAACAGCGGAAAATCTTATTGTGTCGCGTCGGCTGTGAGAAGTAAGAACAATTATATTTGGTCGAGAGAAGCATCTGATAGGTCACGATCTATGAGAACTGCTGCCAGTAACATAGTCCACATTTTTCCCGGCCCAAAGCAGGGTGGTAGAGGTGTTATTAGACCATTGGACTGTTTTGAAAATTTTTTCACTTCTGATGTGATAGATGGAGTCCAAGTCAAGTCCAGCTACCAAATATAAGCAACAAAGTTTGACCATATCACTGACAAGAAAAGAACAACTTCATGCACTGCTTGGTCTTATAATTTTCAGTGGCGCTATGGGTAATAACGATTTACCGACCAAAGAGCTCGATCTATGAACAGCTGCTTGCTTTCAGAGGTCGATGTCCATTTAGGATGTACATACCGAATAAACCTGCCAAGAACTGCATAAAGATAGTTTTGGCTTGTGATGTGAACAGTAAGTACATGTTTGACGCTTTTCCCTACTTAGGAAAAAACGCTGAAACTGCCCCTCTTGGTATTCATTACTGCAAACTGCTTACTAAGATTATTTATGGGAGCAATCGTAACATCACAGCATACAACTGGTTTACATAGATACCTCTAGCTGAGCAACTTGTAGCAGATCCGTACAATCTGACATCCATTGGAACAATAAAAGCCAATAAAAAAGAAATACCATCCGAGTTCAAGCACAATCCATCACGTCGTGTCGGCACATCTAGGTTTGGTTTTCACAATAACATGACACTAGTTAGTTATAAACCAAAACCCCAAAAAACAGTTCTTCTGTTGTCTACAATGCACGAGCAACCGGTAAGAGATCCTGTAGCGAAAAAGCCTGAAATCATTATGTCCTACAACAAGACTGAAGGCGCCGTTGAAACATTCGATCAAATGTGTGGCCACTTGAGTTGTAACCGCAAAACAATACGTTGGCCGCTGTGCCTATTCTACGGGTGATCCACGTGGCCGTATTGAACAGCCATATATTGCATGTTTCCAATTCGAGGACACGCGGGACTAAACCAAAGAACAGAAGAGAGTACATGAAGGAACTGAGTACTGAGTTATGTCGACCGTGGTGTGAATTGAGAGATGAAGGGCGACCAAAAGTGAGGAAACGAGTTAGAGATGCTATACAAGATGTTCTCGCTCCCGAAAATCAGCCAAGTGTGACTGAACCAGGTATACAAAAAGGCAAGAGAAATATGTGTAGCTACTGCCCAGCTAATAAACGCCGTACGACTGTTTACTACTGCGCTAAATGTAAGAAAAACTATTGCTTGGAACATCGATCTCCAAACTGTAATTCCTGTGACAAAAATAAAAAGGCTGACTTCAAATGTAGACTGTAGACGTGATGTTATTATGAGTTTGATTTAGTGTTTTATAAAGTTTATATATTGGATATTGTATAAATCTCAAAAAAGTAGGGATATAGTAATACTTTTTTTTTTACCACACTGATATAAGACTGTTACGTTATGTAAAAAATGTTCGTTATTGTAAGATTTAAGACTTATTTTAAGACAAATGTTGATTTTATAAAAGAATTTTGATTTATGTTTTTAAAAAGGTAGAGGATTGCCAAGTAATTTATGTTATCCTTGTAAAGATTTAATAAACTACTATTGTAATAAATTGGTTTTATTTAAAAAGTAGCCTCCCAAGCGATCATTAGTATTAAGCTGTGGTAAATTTATATTAGTATTCTAGGGTTAAAGAAACATACATTTCTATAACATGATATATAGAGCAAAAGTGGTCTAGTGGTTCGCGCTATGGACTCCCACTCGGGTAGCCGAGGTTCGATCCCAGCCGTGTACCAATGAGTTTTTCTAATTCAAGTACATTTTCTGAATACTCTTACGATGAAGACAAACATCAAGAGGTAAGTCCATATGTTCGAATTTGAAATAATCTAGAATTGGTCGTAGTGTCCCTTCTGGGTTACAAATGTCGGATGGCAGTTGTCATGCGTAAAAACTGACGGCGCCTTCAAATCCCCTATATTAGGTAGCCGATCGAAAAATAAGTATACATTTATATAACATTTATGAAATTGAAACGAAAACATCCGTATATTTATCACAACAGTTTTATGCCGTTCTATTAGAAGGATGCTGTTGATGCGTCGCATATGCGTGCATGCGCGTGCATGCAAACAGGAAAATGTAATGAGTGAGGTGAACAGTCAGTTGGATAAACATAGGGCAGGGTTAAGGACCGATGGGTATTTACACAGTGCCCATGTTTCAATGTTATTTAAGAGACTGAATTTTTGGGAATTATGTTTGTTATCGTGTGGTACACACACTAAGCGGTATGGGAGCGAAAGCGTAACAAAAACTTTACGTATCGGTTACACTCGGCTCTCTCCGTACCGCTTCCCGCCTCACTCCTACCTGCACAAATCCAGCGGCTCGCCGCGATGGCTATAAGTATGTAGCTGGACGCGACTGTACAGTGGTCATACAATTGTTATATTACAGAAATTATTCAATTCTCTGTTAACCGGATATACTACAATATAAGATATGACGTCACAGCAAATGTCTACTAGAATACGACATTAACTCTGGGGTCCACATACCTCTCAGTTTTCATGTCGTTTTTGAACTGTCCGTTGAATGAGAATGATTGTTTGGTAGAGAATGAGGCCGGTGGCCCTTTGGAATGGGGGTGAAATAATATCTATACTAATAATGTATAGCTGAACAATATTTTTGTTTGTTTGAACGCGCCAATCTCGGGAACTGATAGCCCGAATTGAAACATAACTTTGTCTCGAATAGTCTATTTATCGAGGAAGGCTATATACCATGTCGATACGACTAATGGAATCGAAGATACGTGGGTGAAACGGTAGGCGCAAGCCATAGAAATGGTAATCCACAACCAAAGATGTCATTGTCATCCATGGACAAAATGGAATTATAATTTAATAGCTTTTTGCCAGTGAATCAACAAGGCTTAGGCTATGTTAAAGTTTCCTAAAATGTACATATTTTACCGTTTATGGAGGCAAACAAGCAGCTGGATCTGTCTGATGGTTATCGACACCCAAATACATCAGCATAGTTTTAATGCTGACGAGTTATTCTCTGAACTGTACTGAAAACTAAAACACAAACCACACGAAACACAAAAGCACAACTGTCACTTGAAAGATTTCCTGAGATAGAGATGAAGCAGCCCGGTCATGCGGACCCAACTCAGCTGCAATGCAGCATGGCACTAGCTCCTACAGCTTTCCCTCATACATCTCCCCTCATACTAAATATACAGAAACTTCAGCAAACTCAGAAGATTTTGACCGCCGCACCGTGGCACCAGATCTTGATACTTCGGGTAATTCGAGCATCTAAAATGATGGAGAAGTTATATTTACATCTGATAGGTGATAGCTGTAACTAGATGCGCGCGATTAACATCTCATAGGTGGTAGCGGTAACTAGATGCTCGCGATAAACATCACATAGGTGATAGCGGTAACTAGATGCTCGCGATAAACCTCTTATAGGTGATAGCGATAACTAGATACTCGCGATAAACATCTCATAGGTGATAGCGGTAACTAGATGCTCGCGATAAACATCTCATAGGTGATAGCGGTAACTAGATGCTCGCGATAAACCTCTTATAGGTGATAGCGATAACTAGATGCTCACGATAAACATCTCATAGGTGATAGCGGTAACTAGATGCTCGCGATAAACATCTCATAGGTGA
>JAFELO010000144.1:813961-878370 GCA_017140195.1 Eumaeus atala
GGGGGGGAGTTAAGGAGGGTAACGCATCGCCGTAGTAATTATGTGGATGTTCATGGGCGTCGTTACTCGTAAAAAGGCTCCACTTGCTCGTTGGCCCCCTATTCTATAGAAGATAGTCCTTTAGATCGAAACCTCGTTAGGGTGTTTATTTTTTGTGAATGTGTATTTCGCTAAATTGTTCGACGTATTTTCGCCATTGTTACGTAATGACCAATTCTTGTAGTATACTCGTATGTTTACGTGGCACTTCTGTCTTTGACCGACAGAATTCGTAACGTAGTCGTAAGGCCGAGAAGTAAAGTTTCCGATATCACGCGACGAACAAGCTCGCTGAAATGACAATGTGGCGGCTAACACACTCAGAAGATCAGATGGCAGATGGAGTTCTGGAATGAAGGCCGCGTTCAGGAAAACGAATTGTTGGTCGATCGTTCACCAGGTGGGAAGACGATCTCCGTGATCTTGTCTACGTATGCGAGTAGCAGAAGATCGATCGTCTTGGCGTTCATTGAAAAAGGCCAATGTCCAGCAGTGGACCGAGGAGGGCCGAAAATGGTGATGATGATGATGAATTATTTTAATACGCACCATTACTACATTGTAACTGTCACTTATTGTGAATTTTTTTTATAATAACAAAAAATTGTACTAATACTTTGTCTAATCCGTCCAAGTAATTCCCTAATTATGGTCGCCCCAGCTGCTCATTGATGCGCGCTAGCACGCACTTATTGTATGGTAATTACCAGCGTCGTGTAGCCCGACAGGCGCAGATCAGCTCTGCCTGGCGCTGGCAGGAAGTGTCAGGAATTACAAATTGTGACCGATATCGCCCGATCTGCCCATTGTGAGTTCCTATTGAGAACACGGGGACGTAAATACACGTGTACTGAGTAATAGTAGCGAGAATTCGAATACATTACCTATGTCTTCCTCAACGTCATTATCACTTTAAACGTTAAAGAAAAATTTAATAAGAAACGTTAAAAAAAAGGAAAAATAATTAATGTAACAATTTCCTCGATCTCATGAGGCACAGAATAAATCATAATTAGAAGTCAACGCAATCAAAGGATGCAGCCTTATGCGATGATGTTTTGAGGACAGCAATGTAACTGAAACATGTGGAGTATTGTCTTGTTCAGTTAGAATCTTAGAGTGGGACGAGAATTAATTTGAGGATGGGCTGACTGAGTTGTTAACGTGGCGGTTAGTCTGCGTGTTACGCTAGAGAATCCCGCTAGGATCATGGATGTTTATCCTAAGTATGTAGTATATCCTAAATTTATTTATGTACATATAAAATATATTTCCGTTGTCTAGTAGATATCTGTAACACATATCTTTAAGGTAGCAAGCACGGGATTAGGCTAACGTTGTGTGATAAGTCCACAGATTTTATTAATAATAATTTACTTATGTTTCATATAAATAAGTAAATTATTACAGTACTTACTTATGTATATGAAACAGTACTTACTTATGTATATGAAACAGTTCTTACTTATTTATATGAAACAGTACTTACTTATGTATATGAAACAGTTCTTACTTATGTATATGAAACAGTACTTACTTATGTATATGAAACAGTACTTACTCATGTATATGAAACAGTCCTTACTTATGTATATGAAACAGTACTTACTTATGTTTATGAAACAAATACACTACCGGGACCTAGGACGTTGCGGTAGTGGTTGAAAATGCTTACCATGAAACCACGAGACATTCGAGGTATAATTGTATCCGTTAAAAAATAATTCCCATAAGTCATATTATAAATTTAAATGATTGTATAATTTCAACAAAGCTTTTTTAAAAGTTTTGGATGATTTTAATTATTGGAAGTCCCGATATTAATAACTTTGTGATATCGCATTGGAAATGAGAATAATTAAAAAAAGTTAAGAATTTAAAAAATGTGTGATAAATATTAATATTTTTTTATAAAATAATAATGAATAGCCGAAGTTGAATAATTAGTTGAGGTCGTCAGGCCTTTTAGTTTTCAAAAATCGACCCTCAAATGTATGATTAGCAGTCTTTTGTTATCATGTGACTTACCCTATAACAAGACATTACTAATACCCGCGGTTCTGCCCGTAATTGTATTGACTAACGATATCATGTTATTTTGCAAGCAGGATGTCCGAGCCGTTTGATGTATACCGACGTCTTTTTTGTCCGCCATGGAGTCAACACAAAATCGCAAAAACCAAAAACAAAACAATATAGCTGTATCTTTAAGACGATATAATATGACGGACATGAGAGGTACCTCCCGCACTGTGTTGGCTCAATGCTGCATGGTACCGCCCCTTACTAATTATTATAAGTCTATAAATTATTAGCTAATGTAGCGCCGATATATTGATGGCTCTACACTTATTGCGAAATTAACTGCCCCATCAATTCTCATTCTAATTATTGGATACTTTGAGAGCAAACAGAATTAATAGTTCCCTATCCAACACAACTTTCTATACCGAATTCGCTACTCACCTAACTTAATAAACGTTAAAATTGTACAAACTATTAATTATACGAAGCGAACAAACTGAGGTGGCCATATTGATTGACGTTCATGGAAAGTGGGATTTAATTAATGTAAATTCCAATATGGCGTTCGCATTTTGTATCCGTAAATGTGGTGGGCTTAATGCATTGAAAAATTCAATAATTAGTAGTACATTAATTAGTAATATATTTAAGTGAGCCCATCAAAATATAAAATATTTAAAGATCCTTTATAATTAAAAGTAAAAATATTTTGATTTGTTCGTGTGATTTTCTTTCATTTTCTATCCAATGGACTAAGGACGCTTTTTAAAGATGTGACTTTTGATCCTAGGTCAGCAGAGTTATTTTAGTAGATTCTTCCAATTGCAATTCGTATTGGTCGAATTTCAGTGATTTTGCCATAATGTAGATCTCCAAAAAAATGTATGTATTTTGAAAGTTATGTTATTTAGACATGACATGATATAGCAAAACCTATACACAACAACAAAAATAACAAATTTCCCCCATGGGGTAGGCAGAGGAACAGAGCACACATCACGATCCTTACAGAGCAAATGCTTCCCCACATTTATTACTCTCTTCCAAAAAACACATCGGTTGCGAAGAGTCCTGACACCTTCGGACTGTACCGGATCAACGTCATTATGGTATGTTAGTTTTGATCTTACTATGTATGGCAATAACGAACTTGTTCAACGCACTAATTTATTTTATTTGAATTATATAACAATGATGACTCAAATTGATTCTAAATATTTAGCTTATTTGGAGGGTATCTTGTACAACTTTTGGTTCTTATTTTAATAAACATGACACGATTTTGTCCTTATATACAATTAATGTACATCTGAAATGTATGTATCTTGCATATCAGTATGTTTACAGTCGTATTCTATCGTTACATACGTTTCACAATTAAAAGTAAAACTCTTCTGGATGTTTCCTTCATAGACATGCTGTGTGGTCGTCCTGTTGCCATTTAAAAATTAAGGAGAACAGTAATTATATAACTTTCCCGGCTGTTGGTCATAAACACTCATAGTCGGACGACAAGCTGGCAATAAAAATGATATCGTGATATTTAACACAGCGTCACACCACAGGGCGGGTCACACACTAACTCAAAATAATCGTTTCACTTTCAACATGTTTTCGAGGATTGATAGTTTTTCTATTATAAGTTTTTATGTAAATGTATTTAAGCTGTCAAGCTAATTAATCATTTTCCTATGAATAAATCCAGATAGAGTAATAGCTTAGGCAGGATAACCGTTATAAGGGGAAGTTTCATTTCTACCCTATGAGAATACTGTCATTTTTTTTTATTGTTTCAATGTACGTAATTACGTGTACCTATTCCGTATGTTAAGCGCCATTTTGTATGAAGGATAACAGATGGCAGACGTCAAAAGGAGTTTCGTACTACTATTTAAATGCAATTCTTTCAAGTTGTACACTTAATGTACTTACATTAAGTATGTATAAGGTTATTTTATTCACCATTTAATGTTAACTGATGTTATTTGTGTTTTATTTAACTCCCGAATCAAGTGAAGATCCAATGGGCCAAAAACCCATACAGTTATCAAAATTCTTTAGATTTTTTTGTATAGAATAAGGAGGCAAACGAGCGGAGCCTTTTGATGGCTACCGACGCCCATGAACATCCGCATGATTGATCCTGTGTCTACCTCCATTATGAACGGCATGTGGTGGTGCCATGATGCATTGCAGCCGAATTGGACCGGCATTACTGGGTAGGTACACGGTGCCGCCATAAATTTACAGCTGAGCGTTCGCGTGGTTTGTGAGTAGACAGTCCAGTGGGACGATTCTTGGCGACGCATCTGCAAATGCAGCTGTTGATTGTCCTCGGAAATGACCAGATGGCTTTAACTGCTCGTCTGTCCTCCTGTAATATAGAAAATTTGTACAATGTATTCGACTACACAAGACTAACTACCGATATGGGTCGTGGGAAATTACGTCATTTTGTGAATATTCAAAAAGCTTATGTTCGAGTGACGTAGGGGCGTCACGATGACGTCGGCGAGTACAAAGCGTTATCTCACCGCGGCACGTGGCGTCAGATGCACATCGCCTATAAAGCGGTTACTGCCCTTTTGTTGTTAGCTCTGCTGTCGCGTTTCGTGCGGTTTGTGAGTAGGCGGGGCTCATTGGATTAATGATGATGAATGAGGACACAACATGTCGTTTGCCCCTAGTAATAAAAATATAAGATAAATACTCCTTATATAATGGCATAATGTCTTGTAACGTGGCCCATTGGAGGGAGCAGGAAAGGAGGGCAACGCGTCTGTACGACAATAATAATGCTGATTTCTATGGATGTCGGTAATCATCCAAAAGGCTTCCATTTTTTTTGTCCCCCTCGTCATCATCGTTATCAGCCCTTATCGGTCCTCTGCTGGACATAGGCCTCTTTCAATGAACGTCAAGACGACCGATCTCCAGTGCAATAGCCGGTCTGGGATGGATGCGAGTAATCCATCCCAGACTGGCTATTGCACGGAGATCGTCTTCCCACCTGGTGAAAGATCGAACACTTCTTTATCCTAAACGCGGCCTCCACTCCAGAAACTTACTGGCCCGTCTGCCATGTGTTCTTCTGAATGTGACCAGCGCATTGCCATCTCAGCGAGCTTATTCGTCGCATGATATCGGATACCTTAGTTCTCTGCCTTATGGCCTCTACGAATTATTCTGTTGGACAGAGAAACACCCAACGGGCTATTGAACATGCTATACTTTCAATAGCCCGTTGAGCTACCGCAAACTTGTGAACCAATCCTAAATTAAGAGGCCATGTTTCGGCCCCGTAGGCCATCACGGGCAGAACGCATTGGTTGAAGACTTTTGTATTCAAGCCCTCCGGTATAGGCGACGTGAGAATGTGACGAAGCTTCCGGAATGCTGCCCAACCCAACGGAACCCTTCTATCGGCTTCCTAGGGAGAACGTGTTCGTTGACATGACCTTTGTCTTGTCCAAGTTCATCCTAAGGCCACTACGTCGGGAGTCGTCGTCATTTAGGCTGTGCAACATTTCCTGCGAGCTCTGCAACGATTCGACCAACACAACGATATCGTGGGTGAAACGAAGATGTGAGAGGTACACCCCGTTAATATTTATGCCGCATTTTGTCCAGTTTAAAGTCCTAGAGACGTCGTCAAAAGCACTATCTAAGAGTTTCGGGAAATAACATCCCTGTCGCACTCCTCGATGCAATTGGATTGGCCTTCTTTGATCTCCCGGAATTAGAACGGACTAAAAGCAGCGTCATACAATGCTATCAGTACTTCGACGTATCGCCAATCGACCTGACATCGCTGTAAAGCTTCCAGAACAGCCCAGGTTTCGACAGAGTCAAACGCTTTTTCACAGTCCACAAAGGCAAGGCGCAGCAGCTGTCTCTTGTACAACTTGTGCAACACATGTCTCTTGTACAACTTGGCTTATGGTGAAAATTTCCCATTTTCCCTCCAGCTCAACTACGTGGTTATCAAGTCGAAGCGTTCGTCCGTTATGTGTAGCCAGGTCAAATCGGTGGTAGCGATCCGTAGCTCGAAAATTCTTCGCACCTCCTGTTCCACCGTTTCCGTCGCCGCTAGCGTGACCAGGACTAGTGGAACTACTGGGAACTAGGGGCCGATTTCTGCTGTTCGTCGTCTATTAAAGCAAGTGCTCGTAATTGCCACGCTGAGCAGGCGGATTGGCAATCGCAGATTAGGCTTCGGACCGGCACCGTCGCCGATTTGATTAATGGTACTGCCATCACTCGGCGCGACCTCTGCCCGGTGCTCCCGTCTACTTCACTGTCACTATAAAGCAGAAGGGACACCAGACAACGTGGTCGCTGAAGCCTCTTAGATCCTATGAGGCTATTGCCCATTGCCTTTTACGTCACCCTGGGCGTGGATTGAGGGTGGGGTATTCTTAGGCCGCCCCACAAAGCACTTTTTTGTCCCCCTATACTATGAAAATAAATCACAAGCTAGAATAACGCTTCAGAGGACTACTTAAAGAAAATCTTTAGGTTCTGTACTTCTTAATAAATCCTTTAAAAGGTCAAAAGTTGAAATTTGCCCCTGCTATTTTTTATATTATTCGCAGTCTACACTAGTAGACTGTGAATTCGCCCGCATAGATTACAGACAAAACCGCGAGAACTTCGTCTTTCTGTAGTTTATGTGTTACTCTGGTGCATAAGCTACAATATTGCCAAGTTTCATCAAAGTCCATTCAGCAGTTTTCACGTGAAAGGTAAACTAACATCCATCCATACTAGTAAATTTTCACGTTTATAATATGCCAGACTCATAACGACTGAAAATAAAAAAGGAATGAAAATGTTTTTATTCAAAGTGGAGATACAATGAATAATTTTTGAAAGTCGTTTTAACGGCAACAACTGGGGCCGATGGCTAGTGAAGGTCCAGTTGTTCATCCATAGTTAAAAACCGGGTGAAAATATGTGCCGTAGATTTTCAGAAAATCTATGTAATCGATAGCTTTTAGGGACTCCGAACTCTTTTTGGCGGAATTTCACTCAGCCTTATTCAATCCAGCTAATCGTTGGTCAGCATAAAACAAAGTCGTTATAAGCTACGGCGATTTGAACAATCCGATTGCGACATATGTGTTAGGTGTGTAAGGCTAGCGTGTTCAGTGCGATAGAAACTAATGATATTTCCTTTTTAGTACGTAAGTTAGTTCATAATTAACAACCTTACACACAGCACTGAGGATATAACTTGTACTATCTCTTATTTCAGTCATTGTATTGTATTTAGCTTGATTTCTATGTATCTATTGTATCTTTTATCTATCTATCTACCGTCTGGTTATAACAAATGGTGATCATAAACATGTGTGGGTTAACATGAGTTATTGAGTTATTGATCACATAATGGTGTTATAATATCGCCTGTAGCACTCATATAAATATTATTCACTAATTGATACTTCGGGTTCGCGTATTGGAAAGCCGATGTGTTGTTAGAAATCTTATGTTATTAATTGTGACAGTTAAGGGGGAGTGGAATTTTCTCATTTTTCTTGTACATTTGTTATTTGTGTAGCAAATTGTAATTATGTCGATGTTAAACTGGTTTATTTTTAAAACATCGGCATTTTCTTTGGAGTAGTTAACTAACATTATTGACTTTTAGTATAACTTAATCAATCAACTCAACCTGTCGTAGCATTTATAAGTCTATGCACGAGCGTCTCTTCGTCTTTGAATTCGCCCTTTGCAGTGCGCGTAGCGTAAGCGACCATGAAATAATATTTTTGTACATATGTATATAAAATTACCGTTATAAATGATACCTGCGCTCTGATCCCGCGAGGAATACGGTGTTCTAAAAGCAACACCGTATTTCTTATTACTATGTTCAAAATATTGAGTGCCCTAATTAATACTGTCGCATGATTGTTTATTCCTCTTCTTGATGGTACACTCCTGGCGGAGTGGTCGTAGTCATGGATCTTCTGATTGTTCGTGGTTGGTAGCAGCAGCAGCTTTTGCTATTTCTCTCCAATTTTCTCTGAGTGTAGTATTACGTGTACATTCCGTGAGGGAACATTTTGCTGTCGTTTTAATGAGGGCCGTCCACTCTTCTTGTACCATGTGGTGTTCCAAGAGGCTTCCGATCCGAACTCGCACTATTGACGAAAGTGTTTGTTTAGCTCGTAGCTCTCTTAGGATATACACGTTAGTGCGGTGGCCGGCTAGTAAAGTGACTCTCCACTTCCGTAAAACTCTCTCCGCCATAAAAGTCTTTTATGAACGGTACATGTTTCCGCTCCGTACAAGAAGATAGGGAAGAATCAACATCTCTCCACCTTGTCGTGGTGGCATTTAGTGTGCCGCGAGCCCCACACACCACTGGACCCCACCCAGGACCAGTGAAGGCGCGTAAATTCGTTTCCCCGCGTCAGTAAATAGCTAATAAGTCGAACCAAGGTTATCGCCGAATAGCCAAAAATACCAAGGTATTCGGCGATCTTTACATATATTTTGAGATTGTTTCAACTTTCAAAAGAATCAAAATACAAATATTTAGCTATATTTGTATTTTGATTCTTGAATTTGTTAATTACCCATCAAAAATAAGAATATTTATTAACTTAATTAATTCTTACATATATTGTTCTTAAAAGTGGACCCAAATTTGTATACAGAACCTAATTTTCGCAGTAGTTAAAGCGTTACAAATCTCGACATGCATGAACAAAATGGCAACAGGAAATAAATATAGCCATTGAATTCACTCCCTCTTAAGCTCAAACTTACATCCAAATTAATTTGCTCTATTCAGCCTTATCAGCTCTATGATAAATGGCCGATTTCTTTTATACCAAAATTTATTATGATAAGCTCGTAGTGACAAAAAATTACTTATGTTGTAATTTATTGCGAGGTATTTTAATGGAATTCGCATGTGTGCGTCATTTCCTTTTTGTTTTAAAGTGGTTTTAAGTATGCGAATGGACTTTCAAGAACAGTACTTTGTCATTCAGAAATTGGTTTGACACTTAAACGATAGACCCTATAGTTGATGGTACAAAATGTGCCCATAGTACATTTCACTTACGCATGCACACCAACACCAAAAACGGACAGATAAGCATTTAATTTGTATTCATCTTATTAACGTCTTATTTTTTTAATTTTTTTTTATAAATTAGGTGGCAAATGAGCATGTGGAGCCTTTTTACGTCTGCCCACGCCCATGAACAATCACATAATTACTTTGCCGATGCGTTGCTCTCTTTACCGTCCCCCAATGAGCCACCGGCTACACACAAACCGCACGAAAGGCTACACTGAAGATTAGCTTACGGCGGTATTATGTGCTTGCTTACTATCGTTTACCCCTCAAGGAACATAATTTTTAGTGTTTTTTTTATAATTCTTGGGGGACAAACGAGCAGTCGGAACCACTCGATGACCACCGACACCCATAAACATGCTGTGATGGATACGTTCTCGCGTTTCGTGCAGATTGTGGATCGCTGAACGATTTGCTTGTAAATTAATTCCTCGCCACTGTTGTCATGGCAATGGGGCTGAGTAGCCAAAGCTAATCAATTGACACTGGGAGGCTGCTCATTATGCCCCTCTAGGGTACAGAAGGTTGTCTTTTTGTTATTTCTTTTTGTATTTTTGTATAAGGGACAAGTGGTAAAGACGAGAACCCACTGTCTCTGATGTGTGATGGTTGTGTGGTGCAGGACAAAGTAGTGCGTGTTCTGTGAATGTGGCATCGGTCCCTTGACGTCGACATGCCCTGATGGTTTACATGTTCGGGGCGGTTCTGTATAACCAGAGACAAGATATCTATTTCCCTGGTTTTGCCTAACTTTATGATCATCCATGCAATTTAAACACGTTTTGAAAATAACAATCCAAATTTGAGATTCATTTCAGATGTTTTTACTCGATTCGCAAAAATAATAGAGGAGGCAGTTAGCTTCTGGATGAGACGAAAGCCAACAGAGCTTCATGTTATAATTATTATAAAACAAGTGAACACCGAGCCAAAACAGAAAACTTAATCGAAATTGTGGCTGAGAAAGACTCAGCCACAATTTCGTACAAAGACCCCTTGTTTCGGCGAGGCAATAATAACGGTTCGGAGTATTTCTTAAAATCGAGCCCTTAAGATGAAGGCTGTTTAACCTCTATAATTGCCTTAGGGTGGTAACCCTTACGTTTTAGCCATCATCATCACATGACTTATGAATATATTTATTATAGAGCACGGGGAAATATGCCATCGGAGACATCTGATGAATACCATAGGTAATTGTTTCTTTAGTAGTCGTTTCCTTCTATCCTCTGATGGTCCACAGGAAATCACAAACCGTATCACTTTATTGTTTACTGTTGTATTATGTAAGCGAGAGGTAATTCCCATGCCGGCTCCAATGTAGGTATCGTTGTTTTTGCAACCTAATTTTAGCCGCGACGCGATGGATGGGAAGCATAATAGGGCCCCTTTCCTTGGAACACTCAGTACTTGCACTGGCCCGGAGAGACATCTCTATGCTCGCGTTTGGTGCTAGATGATGAATGCTAAACGATGACTTGTAGGAGAAACATGCGAAATCAGTCCGCTGTGACCATCTGGAAAATTCCATCCGCCATTTAACAGTTTTCTTGCAGATTTCGTATAAATTAGATGACTACATACGCACATTTACATTTTTCATGTCTTTTGCCAAACATTTTTTTTTGTGAATTTGCTGAGTTAATTGATAGCCTTGATCATGATGAAGGCTTATATTGGAAGTCACCATGTCAGCGAATTAACAACCTAGGTCCCGGAGTCAAAGATTAATAGGCAATATTTCGAACTAACGGCGGGGTCAAAACAGCAACTGTATATTTCATTCAGAATCTTGTGATTAGTCCATAGAAACACAAAAAAATATTAATCATTAGAAAGTCCATTATTATTGGCTGATTTTCTAGCCTTCTTTGTAAAAATTTATAAATTAGCAAAGAGATTCTTTAAGGAATTATACCATATCTGTTCTGAATGGGTTTTTTACGAAATAAAAAGCTACATTTCAATTTAATGTTATAGGTGTAGGCAGAGGTGTGTCAGTACATCCACAGGTCGTAAGTCCAGTAGATATACTAGAACACCCAGGATTGGCCAAAGTACTGATGCCCATGATGTCATAGGTGGCAAGCCTATGGCCACTTTAGGCACATTCCAATCTCTGAATAATCTGAGAAACAATTAATAACAGTTGCCCGAACTGAGGATGGAACCAGGGCCCCACACGGCTAACGGACTTAACGGGCGACTCCCGCATACTTACTTAAAAGTTATCGACGTGGACCAAGAATAAGCAAGCTTACTGGGCTACTTTCATTTGACGAGAACCGACAGACAATGGAGCAAATGGATTTTGGAATGGAGACTACATCTTCGCAAGCGTAGCGTCGGTTGGCCTCTAGATGGAGTGACTAAGATGAGGATGGCCAGTACCTCTAGATGAGGCACTTTTTACATACTTATATGTGTCGATGTGTTACGTCAGGATGACATATGGAGTGCTGTGTGACCATCCTAAGAGATAGACTCTAGGTGAGGAGTGTACCAACGTGTCCTCAGCTCATGGCCCTTGGTATAGTATGTGTCTGACACGGGCGTCAGCTGTCGCAGCTGCCATCACAATACAAACTGTGTAAATATCTTCACAGATATGCAACAGCGCTGAGCCCAGTTCAGTGACGTGCACTTGGGCAGGCATGTTCAGCAGTGGACCAAAAGAGACTAATGATTATTTAGAAATGTGGATAATTAGGAAGAGTTAGTGCCATGCTGCATAGAAGGAGGTAGCGCTATGCACGGTGCATGACACTACATCATGCTATGTAACGTAATTAGGCGAGCACGACCGGAGAAGTACCTCTCGCTCGCTTGATACCGGCGTAGAGTGACAGCGTCGCGTTTCGTGTGGTTGGCGTGGCCCAGGGGGCATTGTGGTGCTCCATTGGGGGGTGGTGATAGGAGGGCAACGAATCTACGTAACAATCATGCGAATGTCCATGGGCTTCGACAATCATCAAAAGGCTCCGATCGTTCGTTTGCCTCTTATGATATAAAAAAATCTGAATTACAACTGGTAACAAGCTCATTGCCACAGCCGGGACTGCCGGGCAGCAGCGCCTTTAAGTCTTCGATGTTGCTGATGTCGCTCCAGGTACTTGGACCCTGTGCCAGATTCGCCACCTAGCAAAAGATGTTACGGATCCAGCATTTTTTGGGGATAGCACATCTTCCACAAAGTGTACAAGACCCACAGCCAATGTTTTCGACCTCATTACTCAAAATGATAGCGAATCAAGAGCTCGGAAAAGAAATTCTTACAGGGTCAGAACTAGTTCGTACAGAGAGGGTTATTAGCGTGGAGGAAGCCAGGAAGGTGTGTAAGGCTCGAAATATGTGGCGCTCCGTACCATATGCCTACCATGGCGTGAAGTTTAGTTTAGTCAGGCTGTTCCTTATTTGGGACCGGCGTGGCAAGAGTTTTCCTGGCCGATCTAGGACCCAACATGGTTTTTAGTCTGTAGCGGTTATGTATTGAGTTCCTGGTATAAAACATTTTCAATGTGTATATGTGTTTCATTAAAGTATACGCATCAGCTTTTTTTAACGTTTAAAAAAGCAAAATCGAAAAAAGATTATAATTTCAATGTAAATTATGAATCCATTCTCAATAGGAAAGTATAAAACCCTTCCCAAATTATGATTAATATTCCTTTGAAAACCTTTTGTGTACTTTCATTACTGCTCCCATCATAGATAACAGGGTCCATAGAGTACCTAACGGATAGAATTGTAATCAGAAGGCAGCTGTTCGGGTCTATTTTTAATCCTGTTCTGTAATTCTACACCGTGTACAACAGATAATTTACGTTATATGTCTTGCGTACCAAGGTTCAAGTAAATAGCGTTTTCACACGCCATGACTTAATGAAGAAATTGTGTTTATTTAATTACAACAGTCATAGAATTAAAAAATAGCAGTATATAACTAATTAGCCCCAAAATGATCTAAAATTTATTAAAAGGCTACAATGTTTTCAATGTTACGTATTTCCCGAGATAGGATTATATAAATGTTACTAATATTATAAATGTGAAAGTTTGAATGGGTGTATTGGACCTCTGTTACTCAATCACGCCAAAGTTTTGATGTTGGTGAAATTTGGCAGTTTTGTAGCTAATTTGTAGCTAAATTAGCTACATAAGCCAAAGAAATATTAACTTTTACACGTGGTTTTGTGTGCCTGACGAAATCACGGGCAACAGCTAGCCTAGTTCCATTGTACAAATAATTTGTCACTGAAATGTTGCAGTTCTTTTATCTGTGGAATCGTTTATGCCGTATCGACAGGGCGGCCTGTGGGTTGTCGATCTGTGTGGGGGAGTTTGTACTCACAATTAGAGAGCTTTCTACCACTTGAAATTCAAACAGCTCAGCGACCTTTGGGTGAGATATACCCGGATCACGTTTTTACAGCCAGGGGGCGAAATGAGAATTAGAAGAAATGTTGTGACTAGACGCCCATGAATATCCGCAGATGTATATGTGTTCCCTCGCCTCGTATCCCAGAATTGACCACCCATTACTCGAAACCGTACAAAACGTAACAGCATACATATCACTTTTAAGGCGGTATCATGTGAGTGAGACGTACCTCCCGGCCATGCCGGCTCAATCCAGCTGCAACATTATAAGACAAAATTAGAGGGCAATAGGACCACTTAATGAAATATACCCGCTGCCGCTCATGAGATAGGTCACACGGTGTCTTCTCGTGTTCGGTTTGCTTTTGCGCACGCGTCTGCCGCTTCCTGTCGAAACTCAGTAACCTTTTTATGTAACGATCGATTGATTACTCGGAAACAAGGGTTACGTAGTCACGTGGGGGCTGGGCATGACTTGACCACTATGTTGGACTATTTCGAATTCACATTATGAATAGCATCGTAACAATCGTTGAAGTCATAGATGAGAATAGAAGGAGGTAGTGCCATGCTGCATTGCAGCGGAATTGGGCCGGCACGTCCAGGGAGGTACCTCTCGCTCACATGATGCGGACGTAAAATGACCTCTTTCGTGTCGCGTTTTGTTTTACTGTTTACGAGTACCCGTTGGCCCATTGGTGGTATGAAGGAAAGGAGGGCAACACATAGTCTATGTAATTGTGCGGATATTTATGGGTGTTGGTGGTCGTAAAAAGAGTCCGATATCTCATTTGCCTCCCTAAATATGAAAAAATAGCACACATGTTCGTCTGTAAGTGCGTAAGACATTTTATCAAATCCTTTAAACTATTTCTAACCACTCTCCGGTATCTCCGATTACGGTGAAATGTGAACTTGAAATTAAACTTTTTGGGTGAACACAAATCATGGCCACCACGTCATGGTCACGTGTAACCCGCCACGTTTCGCCACACGTATGCGCTTTTCGTCACCGAACGCAGTTACGCGACGCGTAGCGCTGTGGCAGTTTTAATTAAAATAAAAGGACTTCTGGGGGCTAAAGGATTACCAAGATTTAGTTACACTTTAGAATACATTTATTTAATCGGTCTTTCCACATTCACAGTCCAGGACAGAGTAGAGTTAAAATAATACAAGAATAACGATGAGATTAGTACAGTTTTTGTTTTTGGTTAGAATAAAGTGAGGGTATGAAGTCTTATCTAGCAATTGTCCGAGACACCCGGCTGCAATTCATATATATAATTATTGTTCCAGAACCACTGACAGCCACGGATTGTCCTTCATTCCTTACATTCACTATTTGAAGTTAATAGTGTTTAATAAACAAAAAGAAAAAAAAAAATAAAAGGAGTAGAGCTCTGAAAAGGAACACACAACCAATAAGATTCCCATTCTCTTGGCTTCATGGGGCAACTTAAATCAGGCAAGATATAAACTCTGTTATAATAAAATAAAATTTAACTACAAAACAACAATATGAAACATGGCGTCGGCAAGCAGTCATGTACTCACCCTTCTATATCGAATTATTTGATAGTTCGTGCATCGTGACACGAATATGTAGGTTCCCGGCGGAATATAAGAAAACTATTTCATCACCAATTGGTGATGGTAGACAGCATCAGTCATCACAAATATATCAAGACCGCAAAAAAAAATGACATTTCTTCAACACAGAGCACATTAAGCCTTACAGTCAAAGATGACAGATATACTTTTTTATAAAATATTTAAGTTTCAAAACATAATTGCTACAATGCCATTAATGCGAATTTGGTGCGCAAAAGCCACTTACTAAAGCTTACCGAACCGTTAAATTATACCTCTTTAATTCATATATCATATCATAAATTTTTACGACAGTAAACAAAACTTATGATTAATGTTATAACTATAACAAAGGTAGACAGAGCCACAAGTCATAATCCATATTCGTATTGATTCCTCCACATTCATCACATTCTCTTCATATAAATACTTCGAAATCTCATGGACAGCACCCGATCAATCTGATCTCCGTATGCCAGTCTTGTTCCTCTCCTATATAACTCCTATATAACATTCATGTACTTCAAACTCTAATCTAACTATTAATTAAGCGCTAGAGATGGTGGAAGTGTGGCCCCTGTCACGCTGTGGCGCCGCAATGGATCCCAAACTTCTAAGTGGGTTCCTGTTTTGTGTGGACGTGTTGGGATATTATTGTGAGGTTAAATTTATGTAATTAACAAACTATGTTCTTGCACGTCGCAACATCAGAAATTTTGGGCCAAACTGGCATCACACGATTATGTGGATGGATCAAATCTGAAAGCAAACTACGCGTTATAATTTTTTTTAGTAAAAGACAGGATACGAGCTGACGGATATGGCTCCGACTGCTCGTAAGCGTGACTATCGATCGTAATCATTTCAACACAGGAAGTGTTGTTGAATGATGAATTCCTTTATTTGTTACTAGAAAAAAAAGATTCATTTTTTACAACTTTAGAAAATGTTTCATATTTCCCCCTGATGAATACTGCAGCCCACAAACATCCGCCTTATTGCAGTACGAAAATAAGCATCTTGTCCTCCGTTCCGATGGAGCGCCGGGTGCTCCCAGCCGCGCAGGACGCGGCAGCATAGCGGCCACTTTACGTGTGTGTCGGCGTGGGCAAGCGGTACTTCCATGGTCGGATCTGCTCAATGTATGGCTCTACCTTTCAATAGGCAAAAAAGTATAAAACTAAACTGGCTGATGATCATAAACATTCAATAGATACTTCTAGCCAATTGTGCTCTCTCGTCTGCGTCACAATCATACGAATGTCCATGAGCGTTTATGCTTCGATTACTCGTTTGCCCCCCGCATGCTATAAAAAAAAGCTTCGTCAACTTCGTCAGGCGTTACTAGACATGGGCCTCCCCCCTAGAGCGCCATTGGCTACGGTCGCGAGTCACTCCTATCCAGCGGCTCCCCGTCATCTCAACTTTAGTATATAATAAATAACTTTTTATTTATGCTAATAAAATAAAGCTGAAAAGTTAGTTTGTCTGATTGTTTGTACACGCTAACGTATGGGATTACTGGGTCGCATTGAAAAAATAATTTTGTGTTGAATAGTCAATTCATCTATCTATAGGCATGTACTATGACGCTACGGTTGATATCACCAGAGTTATGCCATATGGTAAAACTGCGGGGTGATGCTAGTACACTTTACAATTAGTCAGCAAACTTGGCAATATGGTAAGCCTTGTTGTGGTTGGGGTGTAAGGAAATAGCTTCCCCTATATTGAAGTGCGAGGATGCGTCACACACCATATGCTATGGAGGGGAGGAAATGAAAGACCAGGAAATGAGCCAGAGTTAACCACAATGATGTTTTAGCAGTCGAATGTTGGATGCACATACACTCGCTTGCCACTTTTTCCCGGCTTCGCACGGATATTGTACAAAATATTGCAATAATTCAATAATTAATAAATTACTGCCATATTGACACTAATACAAACGTCAAAGGTTTAATTTCGGCCTTGTAAACATTACTCGTTGCCATGTCAACGAATTACATTCAAGACAGGAACGCTATACACATAAGATTTACATTGTCATTTTTACACACACACACACACACACACACACACACACACACACACACACACACACACACACACACACACACACACACACACGCACGCACGCACGCACACACGCACACACGCACGTACGCACGCACGCACGCACGCACGCACGCACGCACGCAGTAGTAGTCAGTAGTCCTAGAAGGGCTAAGATTTTTCGTTTGTCTCCCTACACTATAAAAAAGTAGATATTACAAACCATTTGCGGGAAAATAGGTTCGGACACCATTTCGACTCCAAACCTAGTTTCGTCGCCCGATGAGCACACATAGTAATGAATCTAAACTCGTTTCCACGGCATAAGTTCAGGTCCGAAGAAAAACAATAGATACATATTTAAATAAAAGTCATAACCCTTATTCTTAATATAGCCCTTATATATTGTTATACTAGGGAAGTATAAATTTATTTGATTATATTCTAAATTTTGTATGTATGCGGTTTCGCTCTATCACAAGTTATAATGGATGGGTATATTTTCTGAAATTGAATGTGTATTTTAACTATAACAATAGTATGTGTGTTGACATCACCGCTAAAATGAAAGAAAAGCCTAAGGTGATCCTGAAAATCAGTGTTAGGGTTCAAATATCCCGAACTAAAGCTGAGGACGCGCTGCTACACCAACTCTGTTTATTATTATTATTATTATTATTATTATTATTATTATTATTATTATTATTATTATTATTATTATTATTATTATTATTATTATTATTATTATTATACCTTTAAACATACATAAGTACTTACATACCCATCTGACACAGCCGGCTGACAAAGTTTTCCTTCGTTAGCTTACGTAGAACACTCATATCAAATTATCATATTTAATTGAGTTGTGAAACTCCGCGGGTCTAATGACCAAAAAGGACCCGTCACTTATCTAATAGTATAATTTCATCACAATACCTCGCCAGAGGCAGACTCCGACTTAATCCATTAGTGTTAAGTGCGAATTTCATGGATCACTTCAAAGTCACGGAGATACCAAAATGTTATTACATGGTTAACTATAGGATAGTAAAATTACTAGCGCTCAAGGTCTGGTTATAGATTGTAATAAAGACACTGTTTTATATCGACTGCATCCGAAGAAGGGCAATGTTTTTCAAATATTATGTAACAATGATGTGTCTTTATTGAAATAAATCTTATTCGATGTGATTTGTTTTTTTTGTTGCAACATTTATGGTAAGGATAGGTAAATGTAAAAAAAATCAAAGACAATTCGCGACGCGTTTTTCGTCCGTCTCGTGAGGTTTGAAATAAAAACCCAAACATCGCAGCGGGTGCGGGAAAAAAACACTACGTGAGTACTTAGCCCTAATGTTATGTAATGCTATGTACGTCTATATACGACAGCGAAATACGAGATATGCTGGTCAATTACTCTCCTTTACCTTATGATCTATCAGGACCGCTAGCCAAAAAGTGACAACATAGTCAAGCACACGCCGCTGGGGTAATATGCTAGCGAAATTTGAACACTAACGCGCACCGCGTAAGTGTTCAAATTCTGAAAATCTGAAAACAACAGCAACACATTTTCACACCATTTCCCTAGTGGCAACCTAAAATCGGAGCCGTTGGTACTATCAACATGGACATTCGCATTGTTGTCACCTACCCTCCAATAGGCCACTGGCTACTCATAAAACACACGAAGCGCAGCGTAGGGACTGTAAAGCTGTTTTTGCCGGCCCAATTGAGCTTCAAGCCTTGACAACTACTGACCTACTATCTTTTACAATGTAGCCTTGACAACTCCAGACCTACTATCTTTTACAATGTAGCCTTGACAACTCCTGACGTACTATCTTTTACAATGTAGCCTTGACAACTCCAGACCTACTATCTTTTACAATGTAGCCTTGACAACTCCTGGCGTACTATCTTTAACAATGTAGCCTTGAGAACTCCTGATCTACAATCTTTTACAATGTAGCCTTGACAACTCCAGACCTACTATCTTTTACAATGTAGCCTTGACAACTCCTGGCGTACTATCTTTAACTCCTGATCTACAATCTTTTACAAATAGATCCACTGACATGTAGGCTTAGCCAGTATATCGTGTATACAAATACAATTCCAACATCAAAGGCCGCTCCCGGCTGGAATTCTAAACCAGCTTACACTAGCTAATAGTGTATAATTGTCTAATGCTGTATGCTTATTCAATTTTCGCTAGATCTAACTGTAGATATATGACGTTAGAATTGGCCTGGTAAGGGGCGAGGTACCATTTATATTGTGATACACTGCATTTTTGTAAGAGGTAGCGCAATGTTGCATTGCGACCCACTTTGATACCGCCGTAAAGTGACACCAACGGTGTCGCGTTTCGTACGGTTTGTGAGTACCTATTGGTGTGGGGGAGGTGAATAGGACTGCAACATATCAGCATAGTAATTGTGCCGATGTATATGTGCGTTGGTAGTCGTAGAAGGACTCCGATTGCTCCTTTGCCCCCCTAAACTATAAAAAAACAGTTATTTGTTATATGTTTGACTTTCTGTTGGCTCTTAGCGAGAACGGAGAAAAGTCGGATCGGACACGCGGTATTTTAACACGGCAACGCAAATGTCTTCCACAGTATCAGAGGGGTCTGGTAGACTATGTCTCTGCATTATGGTGGAATACCAACTTAAGCCTTCGCAGATGCTATCAGCCTTTCACAAACACCTTGGGTAATATCTCCAGGCCAACCTCTGGTTATTTTTAATATGGAAAGCGGTATGCTTCCCATATTAAAAAGGTCAATTATGTCATCAAGATCCATAGATTTTTGCATAATTACGAACTCATAGAAGCCCACTGAAACACATACTACCTGTTTGATGCAACGTTTGCCAAAACGAGACACTTAAGAATTGTATATAAAAATTGGGGCTTCTGATACGTTTCATCTGTGAAAGAGAATGCACTGGACTAGTCCTCGAGATAGCCCGCGCGAGGGATCCGAATCTACTAAAATAAAGGAGCCGAGCTGTTGAACTATATCTGCTCCGTCCGACGTCGAGGCCGCACAATGGGTCCAGATACCTACCTTGATCGTTGGTCCCAGTTAGTGCCAGAATAAGTAGTACCTTCACCGCATTCCCATCCGTCTACGTGTCAGGAGAACTCCCTCAATGAATCCCAATTAACAATTCCGTTAAATCCCACATACTTGACCCAAATGTGTGATGAAATAGAATTAGCTAGCTAAATGATTTATGTGTGTGTGGCAGTTTAGCGAATGAGTTAGCAATTACATTAATGACGTAATTGACAGCAGTGATTCAGTATTGAGGAGTCATCTCTATACTGGTAGTGGAAGGCCAGTATATATATTTGTTAACTAAATTAAGGAGTGCATGCGAAGTGACGGTTACACACTCGCGTTTCGTGTGGATTCTCTTTTACTCCCACTAATAGGCCACTACAAAGTCGTATACGAAAATCTATGGTTTGTAGCAGTATTATCTGAGTGACGGGTCCCTCCTTCCCTTAGTGGGGGTAAGACCCTTCAACAAGACCATGGTTGGTTTCAGTCTTGTCGTGGCGGTGGGTCTCGGTAGCCTGGATTTAAACCTAGACCCTTTGCCAATTTAAACGAAAGGCTGCTCTATGACCCCTCTTATAAGAAGAGGGTACTAACTAGTTGGAGGAGGGGGTATGCGCACGGGGCAAGGGGCAAGGATGGAAACGTCACCCCATTGCATTTCCCAAAGTTGATGGGGATGTCCTGTGGTATGGGACAACCCTTATGTGGAAATGATAAGGATATCTGCCGAATTGAGCCGAGTGTGCGGGCAGGTCCGAAGAGGTACCACTTCTTTTGTAGACGCGGCGATCATCGGCTCTGGGTGGTGTCCAGTGTTGTGTGGGTCTCGCGGCACATTATAGTGCCAAATGTCCACTAAAACACGACCGAAGAGGTATCCCTTTTTAATGTTGACGCGGAGACTATCGGCTCTGGGTGGTGTCCAGTCTTGTGCTGGGCTCGCGGCACATATAGTGGTGGGGCCTCGGACGTGCCTGCCCATTCGTGCGCAATGCAGACACAACATCTTACAAGAAACATTGAAACTATTCATTTTGTATAAAATATAAAGTAATGTAACAATGCGATTTAAAGTGAAACATGAGTGAGAGAACCCGTCGGAGGGTGAAAGCGTTAGGGGCCCCCCATTCATTATCCTCTATGGCTCATGCGCCATTCATTGACGTCAGCGTCGGAGGATGTTGGAACCCGCGGTCTCTCTGGCCATGACAATAATAGATAAATTAGGTGTCATAAGCTTTATTATATCGGAATGCATCTCTCCCATCTGCCGGAGAGTGGATGGGCCGGACCCCTCTTCCACCCCAAACCAAGACTCGTCGCCAGACGCTCACTCAAAACGCAACGAGCCGTATAAGAAGTATCACCATTCTGTTTTACCTAATGTGAGTTCTTTCGCGAAAACGTGGATGTTTTTAAAATGTAATTGAATTAAGGTGACCAGCGCGCTTTTACAGCAAAGTTTCTTTTAAAAGCTGTAGCGTAAAAATGTTGTGCATTTTCATTGTATTGCGTGAAGTTTTTTTATTCATTTTGTTGTAAAACGTATGTTTCGCTCGTTTCGGGAGTGTAGCCCAGTGATGTATTTTGCTGGATATTCGATTAACATCGGCAGTAACAACAGTCTAACTTTTGTAAATTTCGTATAGGAACACATTACATCTGAGTGGTTATAGTATAGGGAGGCAAATGTGCAGTTGGGCTCATAGACATCCCGTTGTTGTTGTCATGTGAAAACGCCTTTTGCCCTCGCCTTTTGCCCTCCAATAGACCACGCGTTACGCACGAAACGCGACAGCATAGCTATTACTTTACGGCCGCCCCAGCTCAATTTAGATGGAATGCATAGAATTACCTCTTACAAAAAAAACAAGGTACCTTCTATATTACACTTTTTGCCCTCGATAAGAAAAAAAGTACGGAAAGAACAGTAAGTAGCCGAATGCAACATCAGCGTAACGCTTTATCACTTATCGTGTTCGTTCTTAAGGAGTATTATCCAGTCAAGTTCCAGAGCTCACGCAGAGCTTTAAACTTTATAATATAAAATTTAAGATTTATAAATAAACTAGCAGCCTCTAGCGTTTCACCCGTATACTCCACTCCCGAAAAGGCACCCTTGGGGTGGACCCCACCCAGGGCCGGTGAAGGCGCGTAGATGCGTTTCCCCGCGTCAAGGAAAAAAAAGGCTGCTAAGCCCCACCGCCACGACGAGGATTGAACCACGGTGGGGATCAGAAATATTAATACCTTAAAATGTAACAACAATAATTTTACTATAATATGGTTTTAGTAGTCGTATATAAAGAGAACTGCGAGCGTCTGACATCTGACATCTGACATCTGGTTCACTTTCAGGTCACTCACGCCCTACTGTATACCAGTTGCAATGCACCACGCGGATTCTCAAGAACCGCACGAAAGGCTCTTCAATTTCATAAGAGGTATATGAGTAGTCAGAGTTTTTTTATGGCTACAGATGCCCATAAACATCCGCAGAAACATAATTTATGCAAATGTGTCACCCTACTTTATACCATCCCGCCAGTTACAATAGAACATGTGGAGTCTCAGGATTCGTACGAAAGGGTTTGGTAGCCGCACAGTCCTTCCACCGCTTTGCCGGACTAGTACTCCTAGCAATCCGAAGAGACTGTGTTGGGCTGCTCTGCGCTCCCACAGCACAAGTTCAGGGTTGGAAAGGAGAAAAAAGTAAAATGTTCCACAAGCAGTAAGCTCGAATGAATTGACAAATACTCGCTCGGCTTGTGTGCGATGGAACGTCGGCCAGTCCTTACGTTTATGTCAAAAAGGAGAGCAAATTGTTTGTTAAGACGTTCCGGCATTTGAGAGACGTATGTTTGATGTTTCTGAACTGATTTAAATTTTATAGTGTTTACTTCACTTCAAAACAAATTTAAGACTGTATTTGGATTATTTGCATAAAGGACTATCAATCAATCAAGTCAAATGAGAATACTCGGATTTGATTAAGAGTTACTCGAAGTATGTGTGGGACTCCGCGGCGCATAATGCAGAAGTCCACGAGTGTCATTTGTGTCGCTTTGTAATGATTGAAATGAAATATGCTTTATTGCGCACATAAAAAAATGACAGTACAAAAAAATGATAACACAAACAAGCATTTTTGTAACAGATAGTTACATGATGCATAAGAGGAGGTAGTGCCATGAATGGTGCATAATCTATAACTACATCCTCACGATCGGGGATCACCTCTCGCTCACTTGATACCGCCGGACACCTACAGTGTCGCGTTTCGTGCGGTTTGTGAGTAGCCGTGGCCCACTGGGGGAGGTGAAAAGGGGGGCAACGCATCGGCATAATTATGCTGATGTTCATGGGCGGCGGTAGTCGTTGAGAGCCTCCGATTGCTCGTTTGTCCCCCTACAGTATATTAAAAAACTTAAATACAACATTCCTGTGCACAAAAGGCGGTTCTAATGCTGGCAGAGCAACACCTTCAGACAAGCTTTGGGTGCTTCAAAGAAGCATTCTTAACAAGGTAGGACGATAGATAAGCCAAGCGAACAAAAAAAAAACCCGCTTTGGTTCAATTGAAAATGTTCTGACCTGGGTCTACCCCAAGCTACGGAGCCCAACCACCACAAGAAGGCTTGAATCATGGTGGGATTATGTTGCTTGCTTAACATAATTCGTGGTAGTTCCGAAGTAGTAAGTTTAGATTGGGCGAATGAAAGCTCTGCTACTTATCCTATGGTTCTACTTTTATTTGGACATTGGTCACTTACTGTCAGGCATGACTATCCATTACCAGTAAACACATTTTCCGAAATGTTAACATTATATTTCCCTTGATCTAAGCTTAAAATTTTCCTTTTACCGTATCTTCTTCGTTATTTGAATGGTATAATTTCTATAATTTTAATCTTACATTACTCTTTTATAATTGTAAGCTAAACTTTATGTTATCGTTTTACCTATACTTTAAACGTTACATTTTTTGTAAATTTAACGCTACATATTCTACAACTTTAACGATACATTTACGTAACATTTAAAGTAGCGTAATGGTGACGTTATCACGCGTGACCGGTTAGACACCGTGACAACAGATCACTGATAGCGTGAGGCAACTCTGGAGTCATCAACATGCCTTATCAGATCCATCTAATGAACTCATTGGAGCGGTGATAAAAATGTTTGGAGAGAAACTGTCTTTTTGTTGGTTTACAGTGCGTCCACGTTTGAAAGTGTTTTTTACCCGACTACATAAGGAGGGTGATGTTTCTCCATCGTGTATATATGTGTTTGTGTGGGTTTAGATTTCTATGTCCCTTGCTACGTCGTAAACGGGTTCAATGATCTTAACGAAATGTGTGTCTATTTTTTGAGACTTTTGCCATTCTCACACTAAACAGTAGTTGAAATGTACACTCTTCGGATTTGTATAGAAATTGTGGGCTACGTCCTCGTGTTTTGCGCTGCTTGTTATAATGCTGTTCCAATTGAGAACAGATTCAAGAGTCGTTAAACACAAACAGAAAAATGAAAAGCGGTCAGGTGTGAATGAAACGTAAACTATATTTGTAAAGCATATGCGCGTAGCAGTTTGTTGACGTACGGCGAGACATGGCGATGACGCGAGTTCCATGATTTTCGTTATGTGCTCAACACATCTAAAAATACTTTAACTTAAAAAAACCTTCGAAAAACCGTTTTACTGACCAATTGAAATTATATCACTAATAGCGTAATCAGTTGATATTAAACTGAGCTTCTACTTCAAGACCTGTCCAACCCCGCCATGTACCAATGACTTTTTCTAACTTAAGTTTTTTTTTTATGAAACAGGGGGTGAAAAGAAAAATTGGACCCTTTTTACGACTACCGACCGACGCCCTTGAACATCCACATCATTATTATGCCGATGCGTTGCCCTCCTTCCCCTACTCCACCGCTCCACCGGCTACTCATGAACAGAACGAAACGCGACACTGAATTTGCGGCGGTATTATGTGAGCGAGAGGTACAGCCCGGGTCGTGCCGGCCCAATTCCGCTGCAATGCAGCATGGCACTACCTCTTGCTAAAAGAAGTAGAAGTACATTTTCTGAGTAGGAAAACATCGTGAGAGAGCCCGGATTCGTGTGTTCGAAGTTGTGCCTGGTGGATGGTACCTGGATGGGTGCTTAGGCGGGTGTATCGAGCGCGTTAAGTCAGAGGTTGCGAGTTTGAATCCCGCCTACATGATTTATGTTTATCTATCTAATATATTTTTTTCCAAAAAAAAAATTAATATATTTCCGTTGTCTAGTGTCTGTAACGCAAGTCCTTACGGTGAATACAGGACTGGGCTGACGTGGTGTGATATGTCCACAGATTATTATTTATTATTTATATAGAAAAAGAATCCCACTCTGTCTCGCTCTGTCTTCATTAATTTATATCTTCCTCTCAACTTCCGTTAGCCTCGTTATCGTGACGCTATCGTCGCGCATTTACCAGTTTACACCCAAGTCACAAGCGCTTAAGTTTTAACTTAGTTCATGAGTTATTTACACTAGGTACGTTAAATAAATTTACAGTTTGCACATAAAATCGGTTACAAATGAAATTATGAGTTTTTGATATAAACACACACACATATACCAGGAAGTGACATGTTCATTATACCTGTGCCCATAGCGGGATTCGAACTGACCACCCGCGTGTGGCCTGTCGCTCGACCACTGCGCCCGCAGACAATAAAATACACTGGATTTACATAAAATATACAATTTACACGTAAAAAATAAATTATCGTTAACAATTATTATTAACTAATATAATAAAATGTAAATTTTAGCTTTGTAATGGTTGTGATCGACAGACAAGATTACCAGCTAGTTCTGGAACGGTTCTACTCGCGGTTTGTCGCTGATCATAGTGTTTTTTGTGGGGAAGTAATTTAAGGGTCAATTCATACTAGCGCAGAGTCGAAGCGCATCGAAGCGTCAAATTCCTCACAATCAAAGCGAAGTCGCATGAATTAGCGCGAGAATGCGCGCTTTTTCGTGGCATTAGTGATGGACACCAGTTGCCACTTGAATTTTTAGACCTAATAAATTAATTTCTCGTCGTTTTCCATTGTGATTCACTTCGACACAAGACAGTTTCCGTCCGATTCCGATTGCCGACTGACCAGACGGCGCGTAGTTCGCCTAATAGCCCCTTGGCTTTGCGCGAATGCAATGCGAATGAATTCCCTCGAATGCGCGTGAATTCGCGCGTCTTTTTTTTCCTTGGAAGAAACATGTGCATTACATTGTGGAATTAAGGGTGAATTTGCTATATTAAGTTTCGGATTGACGCTTCGATGCGCTTCGACTCTGCGCTAGTATGAATTGACCCTTAAACATGATAAGTTTCGAATCACATCATTCCATTATATAACATATTGTTTTTTTTTTGGGTGTGACCCGCCACAATAGTGTGTAGTAAAAAAAAGTGTGTAGAAAAAATAAATGGGTACTCATTTCATTCATGAGTCTTAAAACAATAAATATTTTTACATTGGTATGCCCGTTTGCCACCTGCAAACGAGCAGTCAAAACTTTGTTATGATTGTCATCACTTATAAACATCCGCACATTTCTTAGGTAAACTCGAGGCCATTGCCTCTGCCTATCCAATGGGTCGCCAGAAACGCATGAAAATTCGTAGCATAGCATACACTTTACAGTGGTAGCATGTGAGCGACAAGTTATGCTTGTACTATTCGGTTATAATGCAAGATACAAAAAATAAAACATAAAAAAGAGGGCGCTCACTTTACTTAACCGACTTCACTGTCAAAATGCGAGCATACTCATGGCTTTCTAAATCCATAACATCTATAGCCACATTTTTCTCGAGGGTAAACACGAACGAAGTCCCTATATAAGGACATTTTAGGAGGAGGTGGTGCCGTGCCGCATAGGAGGGTGTAGTGCCATGCATAGAGCATGACACTAAATCCTCCTATGTAACGGAATTGGGCCGGCACGACTGGGGAGGTACCTCTCGCTCACATAACACCGGCGTGAAGTCTTCAGTTTCGTATGGTTTGTGAGTAGCTGGTGGCCCACTGGGGACAGGCAGGGGGGCAACGCATCGGCATAGTAATTCTGTAGACGTTCATGGGCGTCGGTTTTCGTAAAAAGGTTCCGATTGCTCCTTTGCCCCCTATTATAAAAAAATAAAATAAATAAAGACATACAGTTCCACAGACACACAGATAGTCCCTCGTCGGTTTACAAAATAGCGTTTGTGTATACGCTGAGAAGCTTCATAAACGGTTTTGCTCGCTTGTCGATCTGCAGCAGTCACAACCATAATAAATATTGTTTTAACGAGTTACAGAGATATTTAAATATTTTAAACAGCCATTACATAAATATACACAACTAATTGTGTTCACATGACTGGCGTAGCTGGTTCAGTTAGATGACAGTATGGCTGTCTCAGCGTTCGTTGCGACAGACCTACTTCTTTGGCCAAGTCTGATAATGATGAATAAAGGAGCTGATTATCACAGTGTAAAGAATGGCTATGAAACCTATTACTATCATAGCTATAGGCCACAATTTCAGATAACACCGGCGTAAGGTGACAGTGCTATTTCTAGTGCGGTAGTAGCCGGAGCCCGTAAGGGAGAAGGAAGAAAGGAGGACAACGCATTTGCATATCTGTTATGCGGATGCATATGGCCATCGGTAGTTCTGCTTCTCATCCAGCTTGTTTCTATAGATATAAATATAGATAGAAAAAATAGTCGAACGTAAAGTTATTCAGTTTTATGCTTATCAACTTCCTGTAAATATAAGAGACACTTTTTTAGATTTCTAGTCCTTCGATCTTTCTGTGCGTGTTCATACGCGCATTTCGTAAAGACTATGAGAGCTTATTACATTCTTTAGTATTTACGTCCCTCCTTTTAATATAATTTGGCTTAAACTTATATCGATCCGTACCGACAACCAAGAATATTACAGGGATAAGAATTAAAAACCGGATCTTTGGTATTGAACTATTATTAGTAACAACATACTTCGTAGTTACATCTCACAGAGCTTTAGTTTCATTGTTTTTCTTTGCAGAAAAGGATGCTGTAATACTTCGCGGTGGGGTAGAGTGGTCCCCGTCACGGTTTATGCCTTGTCGTGGCGGTGGGGTAGCCTGGGATGAACCCAGGCTCCTTGGGCGAAGCCAATTGAACCGATGGGGCTGATCTTTGTTGCTCTCTTACAAGAAGAGGGAACTAAAGATGCGACTAAAGAAGGCGATCTTTTTATCCCGCTTTTCTGAAGATGCAAGCGGAAGAGGCGCCTTTGGCACGAGGCTAAGGTCGAGGATGGGTACCTCATCTCATTAGACTGTCCCAAAGTAGGCAGGGTTGTCCTGTGACGTCTGACCGCCCCTGCGTGGAGGTGTCGATCCCTGGAGGGGACTGGCTAGCTGTCGAGTTGATCTGATGATTTATAATTCAGGGACATATCATCAATGGCGAGACTGACACTGATAGCAGTCACGGTGGTAGTACTGTAGACCTGCCTGATCTATTCAGATACGCTACTATAACTACCATAAGCAGAAAGCAATAGGCCATAGCACATTATTTTCCTCCGTGGTTGCTGATATGGGCATCCTAGTCACTCGGTTTAAGATACCTGAGAGACTCGCAAATTTGACAGGAGGTTATGAGTATAACAGTTTGATTTCTTTACCTCCTTATTCCATAGGAAGACAAAAAGATTAAATGATACGATCGTTGAGGTGTATTTTGCATATCATGGGAAGCAAATGACCTATCAGGTTCTGTTGCAGTGTAACAACACTATGGCCCTTTAGACGGGAGGATGAACGAAGAGCAACGCATCTGCATGACAATAATGTGGATGTCTGTGGCCGTTAGATTTCTTCAAAGAGCTTCGATTTTTCCCACTAAAGAAAAAAAAATGACAAAAATCTCTTCGCTCGTCTTATCTACCATAATAATACGAAGAATCTGGTTTCTGGGTTACAAACAGCCGTTTTCCAAATTATATCTACAGGTTTGGCTACTGGTGATTGAATTTTGACATTTAGATAGATTTGACATATTCCATAGAATGAGAACCGGCGTTAGATTCTCAAGTTTAATCTGCTTCGCAGACGATGGGTGAGGCGCCTTAGAAGCCAGTATATCCAACGGCTCCTAACACTCGCCATATCCACAGCAAGGATTTCAGGCAGGGTAACTACCTCGGAGGACCCAGCGCCGCCCGCAGGCAGCTGTACTCCGGTGTCTGTCGAAATATGGCGACGTACGGTGCTCCGGTTTGGGCGGATCGTCTCACTGCGAGGAATAAGGCCCATCTGCGCTCTGCGCAGAGGGTCGTCGCAGTGAGGTCGATCCGGGGGTACCGTACGGTATCGTGGGTTGCAGCGACAGCCCTAGCTGGCGATCCGCCGTGGGAATTCGTAGCGGAGGTTCTCGCTGAGAGCTGCTAGTGTCGTGTCCTATGTCTCGGATAGAAGGGCTCTCGGCCTGCACACCACGCATGATGAGATCCTGCGGGTCCGCCGGTTAGGGCATGTGCCGTTAATGCAGGGGTGGGGGAGGACCTGGCGCGGCAGCCGGACGGTAGAGGGATAACGGCTGCCTTATATATTTATTATGCATTCCCCTTCGTCACCAAAAAAAGAAAATGATGTCTGACCCAGCCTGAAACCCTGGCTCCGACTTTTTAAAGCCTTGGAGCAACGTGGTCACTCTAGATCTCCCAGTGACTCCTTTCGTGATGAAGACGGCCCTTAGACGGGGAGCCAGTCGCAGAGTCTGAAGTCTCACCATTGAATGTGGATCTTTTACTATGAACCTGGGGCTACTGAGGATGAGCAGCATTAATGTTCATTGAAATATGTACTTCATGTCATGCTGCATTGCAGTCGAAATGCGCCGACACGAGGGGGTAAAGTGACAGCTATGCTGAGGCGTTTCGGGTGGGTTGTGACTAGCCGGTAGCTCATTGGAGGGGAAGAGAAAAGGAGTACGTAGTAAAGTTATAGGTAAAAACATGCAGTGGTAACTCGGCGCGCTTTAATAACTACCGACTCCCATATACATCCGCATAACAGTTATTCAGACGTGTTGCCCGTCTTATCTTCTCCTCCTCTCTAGGCCTCCGCAAACTCAAAAACCTTAATGCTAAAGATTAACAGATTTAACTGTTTCATCGTTAACATTGACTCAACATTATGTTTTCTAAAAGTATTTATAAACTAGTCGGGATTCGAACTCGTAACTGGCGTCATACGTCGAGCATAATATTTTAGCCTTATAGAGCAATCGGTAATGGAATACGAAATACCGTTACCAAACCTGCATCGATTTGTAATTTAAAACACGCATTACGATTCTCATTGCCGTCCACGTAAAAAAAAAACAATACGATTGACCTTTTAAGATTTTCAAAACAGTAGGAGCCTATCTATGGTGTATAGATCTTGACAAGTCGGCCCCCCCGCTTCGAAGTCAGTCACAGTGCTGCGAGCATACGCGGCGAACGTGTCTGCTGCGCACGCGCAGAACGTTAACCCCGAGTTTACGAATTACGAAACGTCAGCTGTCAAATTCTTGACGTTTACGCCCGTGAATCTCCAGTGGTAGTGATAAGATTTGTTTGACTAGTGATGTGATTTATCGATGTTGTGTGTAAACTTGTGTTATGCAGATGACATGTCGCATTGATATACGCTGATATGTCTATAATTAACGGGTTCCGATGGCTGCAAGACGACGAGTTCTTTGCTATATCCCTGCAAAACGGTGAGTCATGTGGATAAACATCGGTCGGTGTAAATAAATGTGTAAACAAATATGCGTGTTACTGTATGTGACATGTGTTCTAAGTTGTTTTCTAGGGTTTGTAAGCTTCTAACATAAGATATTTAAATAGTACTTAATTTACTTTTCAAAAACCTGTATATATCTATTATTTTTTAAAGTTTTTGAAGGATATGAAAACTGTGAAATATATCTATTCTAATTCTAACAAAACCTAACATTTAAATACCATTTAATTTACTTTTTAATGACCTGATTGATATCCAAAGTGATGTGAAAACTATTGAATGGCTAAACCCATTCCTGCTAATCATAATAAACAGCCTATATCGTTTAATAAAATCTATCGATCCTTTGACATAGGTTTAATTAAAAAAGACTATCGATTTCAAAGTACGTGCAACACTAACATTAACCTATGTAATGTTGCTGTAATTATAAGTTATTTAAATGTTTTGATAATTATTATCAAATCAAAGGTCATGGAATCATGAATTGGGTCTTCTGAACAGTCAAATTTAGCTGGTGTAAACAATTAGTTGTAATAATATCTATTAATATAATAATTAACGAAGCTTGTCCAACTCTTGCCACCACTGCTACTCCTCTCCCCAGGACAGAAAACGGGTAGTACTTATATCCTTATGACCCTATTTATGGGCCTGGTTCTAACGGCATTAATGTTACAAGGGTTACACTTCAGTGGAGCGAGAAGATCGCCGCCCTTTTTAGGACAAGTAGCGATTTCTTTTTTCGAATATGAATAAAGAACAGCATAAGATGTTGTTTGTGTGTGTTTTATTTATTTGTTCTTAAAAACGTACATTTGTTGCTCTTTGCTAAGTAAAAATATTTGCCAAGATATTTACAACCTCATCGCAATCAAAATATAAGTTACAGTTTGATTAGACGCGCGTAACATTTAATGTTATATATTTTTGGGTTCTTTTTGCTCTGGATGTCTCATAAGTAATAAAGCCAGTAACAATCAGTTTTACGGTAATAGATACTCTATTTCCTTAAAACTAGCTACTATTTTAGCGTACTTAATTGTAGTCGTAGGTTTTAAAGGACGTCTTCATTAAAAAGAGATTAATAGAATTTACATTAAAAAGAGATAAGAGATGCAATAGTTGTACCGCAGCCTATGAATATGTAGTTACGCTGTGTTTGTACTATGTATTACTTTTGTAAGAGGCCATGCTGCATTACAGCGGAATTGGGCCGACCGGGGATACCTCTCGCTCACATGATACCGGCGTAAAGTTACATCTTCGGTGCTACATTTCGTCTGGATTGTGAGTAGTCGGTGACCTATCGAGAGGGGAGGAACGGAGGGCAACGCATCGGCATAGTAAAAAATAAAAATATTTTTTTTCCTTTGCCCCCCAAACGAGCATTTGGAGCCTTCTTTACGACTACCGATGCCCATGAACATCCACATAATTACTATGCCGATGCGTTGCCCTCTTTCCATCCCCTCTCCCAATAGCCCACCGGCTACTCACGAACCGCACGAAAGGCGACACCGGAGATGTTACTTTACGGTGGTATTATGTGAGCGAGACGTACCTCCCCGGTCGTGCCGGCCCAATACCGTTGCATAGGAGGAGGTAGCGTCATTTCACTAGCTGCTCCTATGTAGCATGGCACCACCTCTAACTAGAAACGCCTCTATAACGTACGGGAGGCACACCTACCGGCGGCTATGCCATCCTTTTAGGGGAACAGTTATTTTACTTACATTAATCAACCTACATTATCATTAGATAGTGTTCATTATCGGAATGCTGATGTCATGTTGAAAAACAGTGCAAATTGTAATCGGTCAAAAGAGGCGATTTAGATATAAAATCATTTAAATAACCACAGACGTAAATAGTAAAGAAAAACATTAGGTTACCTGTGTACTATTCAAGTTATGTGATTAATGACAATCATCGACGACGGTTAAGGTAATAAAATATTGTATTTCTGTATTGAAATACATTATTTTGAACATTATCAAAAATTTATGTCAGTTTTGTTAGTAATTAAATATTTATTACCTGCAGGGATATGTTAATTGTAATTTTCATGAGACAATATGAATATATAGACAAATAAAACTGTTGTATTTAAGAAAAGTTGTTGTACTAGTAATCCACGGCAACAAACGTAAATAATCAGTTACCTCGACAAATTATACAACAGAACCTACCTCGGGAATCGCTCAATCCATGAGTGTGAAACGCATGAAAATCCGTTTGGTATATTTGGAAATATCGATCACATACCGACTACCCACTAGGGACCTTGATAGGGATTATGTAAAATCAAGGTCTATATGTATAAACTCATTATATAATCATAATAGTATACTAACATAACGAAAGAAATTTAAAAATTATTAAAAAAGAATAGAAATAACAGAATTAACCTACGACTCACACTGACTATTTGAATGAACGCCAAGACGAACGATCTCCTGCTACTCGCATTTATCCCCAGTCAAAGACTGCATGACAATAAGGTGTAATTAGTCATTAAGTATTATTATAATATATGTTGCATGGTTCAATTTAACTATCCTACTTGAAACATTACGAAAATATTTATTTTGGTTAACGTTCCATGCAGAAACTATTAAACGTATTTGAATGAAATTTGTCACAGAAATTTATTACAAACTGGAATCATAAAAAATACTTCTAATCTCGAAAAAATGAGGTTCTCGTGGGATAGCTGTTACACGAGTAAAACTAGAGGGAAAGCTAATAAATAAAAATATTTTATTGTTATGCACAAAAATATTGTACAATATTTATTGCAGATTTAAATGTAGAATATTATTTATACAAATTGTATAAAATTAACATAATATTATTATAATGATTTTTATGGTTGCAATTTATAACCATACAAAAAATAATGAGTGCTTTTATTGCAATATTGCATATTATATTTTTATGATATAACCTGATTATGTGATTTAATTTTTCAAATAATGAAGGCAATCTGTGATTTGCAACAGATTAAAAAGCTAATTACAGAAAAGTGGCAAAAACTTTAACATGAATAGCTAAAAAAACAAATTTGTAGGGAAATCTCTCCCGTTCAACGTAAATTGTCAAAAAAGAATTATATTATTTTTATTAATTTACAAAAAACAATAAAAAAACCTGCACGACCTTAAAACACGGGACCCGCCCCGGCCTCGCCATTTATACACGGGCTGGATTGCTACCAGAACTAATTATACTATAAAACCATCCTATGATCGTTCTATCCATTGGTGGAAACCACATACATCTGTTCGGCAAACTTTAAGAAAAACGCTCAAATACAGACAAAGACATTCTTCACTAGATAATTCTTATAACATCACCATAATATAACTTGAAGTAGCAAGAGAAAAATCCAATTTTCATGCTACACTCATTTAGTTGCACTTGGATAAACTTTGAATTTAGCTCTCAGTTTTAAAGTATCGATTGTAGATCAATCCAGGTTCAAATATGCTCGGAGGTGGCTACAATTTGAGCCTCCTTTATATATATAACAAACAAACGATAAGTATAATTTGATGAGTCCAACGGGAAAACGGAATCATATGGGCTCGGAGGTGATTACAATTTGAGCCTCCTTTACAAATTTGAGCGGTTGGTTGTAATGTATAGTACAGGGGGACCGACAAGAAATCGGAGGTGAGTGGTGACTACCGGCACCCATAAACATCCGCAAAGTTGTACAGAGACTCCTTCATCTAGTCATTCGCATTATTGTTGTACAGATGTATTACTTTCCTTACTTCGACAAAACAGGCATCTCCCCAGTTTTTTCCTATATACTAAGTATGATGACAATAGCTATGTTGAACTAGAACTTTGGTATGTTTACATTTTATAGTATAGGGGGACAAACGAGAAATCGGATTTTTTAGATTACCGACGCCCATGAACATAAGCACAATTTGTATGCTGATGTGTTGCCCTCCTTTCCAACCTCCCACCCACAATGGGCCGGCTTAGCACGAAACGCGGCACCTAAGATGTCACTTTACGCCAGTATCATTTGAGCGAAATACATCATGGGACTACCTCTTACTAGTCTTAAGAGGTCACGGCAAGTACTGTAAGTATTGGTCTTCTTTAGTATTAAGAAGCTAAAACAAATATCTAGGTACCTAATAGTGCCTACACAATACCTGAAAACAGCAAGATATAAGAAGTAAGGTTTGCGTTAATCGAAATAACCAAATGATTATCCAGCCAGTTCAGAAAAACTACAGCGAAATATGAATGTACATTTTTAATGCTGGATAAGTTATAATTGTAAGGAACAAGGAAGCCTCATTGTTCCTACCTGGAAGGTACCCAAAATTCATAATTTTTCGGGTTCCGTACCTAAATGGTACAAACGGGACCCTATTACTAAGCCTCTGACGTTCGTACATCCGTCTGTATGTCACCTGATTTTATCTCTCGAATCATGAAAGCTAGGCGGTTGAAATACACAGAACATGTGTTTCTGTAGCCGCCATAACAATAAATGACGTGTTTCTGCGGTTTATGAGTAGCCGGTGGCCCATTGGGCGGCCATAGAAGGGCAATGCATCAGCATAACAATCGTGCGAATGTCGATGGGCGTCGGTATTCATCAAAAGGCTCCCACTGCCTCTTTTTGCTATAAAAAAAATAGTTAAAACATAATAAACTAGCAGCGCCTCCCAGTTTCTCCCGCGTATCATGTATACTGACCCTCCGGTCACTATACCTAGCAGGGCAAAATTTAATCAAATACATGAACACAGTTCCATGTTTCGAACTTACAATATGAGGGACTGTCCTAGAGGGTGTCTACTCAATATAACGACTCTACACACCAAATTTCATAGCCAGTCAGTCAAGACATGTCACATATATATATATATATATATATATATATGTATATATATGTATATGTATAGATTAATATTTATGAGGAGCTGGGGTCGCACATAAAAAAAACGTGTTTAATTTATACAAATGTTACGGAGCCCCTCGTGAGCGAGTACGTCTCGCACTTGGCCGGTTCTCGATTACGACACGAGAAATAACCGGCGCACGAAACGCACAGTTGGACTGAGTACGTACAAATGTTTGCACTAGTAAAGTTTCGTGCCACGATCCCATAAAGTGAAATTCCATTGTTAGTTCCACCTAAGCTGTTGTACCACATGTGTTGTCGCACCATAAGCCACCGTACCACGATCGATGCTCTTACGCCACTCTTATGTAACCATTGACACATAAACGATATCACAAACACACATACACAATGTATTAGCTAACCCAGGCTTAGTTTTAAATAATTTTATTGATACTAGAAATCGTCGTAGGATCGAAAATCGAAATTGCACCCCAAATATTAAATAGTAACATTTAGTGTAAAAAATGTTCAAAGTCACATTGTTGTTATTTTGACAGTTGACACTTCATTATAAAACGACTCTTACACTAATGTATGTATGCGTGCAGTGCAGTAGTACAACACACAGTTGTTTTGTTTTATTGAAATAATGAAAACCAGTGCTTTATTAAAATATTAGCCTTCCGCACCATCTTGTTCCTACAGTCAAAGACACCAAAGTTCTTAAAAATTCTTAAAAAAAAATCAAACATTCTCTTAATTTCAATCTCTAAATCAAAGTCGACACATCACAGTTGAAGGAAATAGAACACCGCAACACACACAAGACATAAATAAACTCATGCAAACTACAAAAATTGTTGACATTACGAAAGTTTACTTTTTATCTATGCATATATATTTTCCTCAAAAGCTAAAATTTAATTAACGGATTTTCATGCGACCGGTAAGATCCACGGTTTTTGGACAGAGCCGAAGAAGATTTAGTTAATTCGTTCCCTGTTATTCACGGGCAAACTCGAGGTGGAACAAATAAGATTTACAATAATCAAAGATCAAACTGTACTTGAATGTTTATTTTTCTAACTGTATAGGGAGTATGGAAGGGCAACACAAAGGGCAACACACAACTCTGCCACTAGGGCCTCTGGGCCATCGGAAACACACACACTGCATGAAACACGATAGCGTAGCTGTCGCTTTACGGCGGTATCGTGTGAGTGAGAGGTACCTCATCGGACTGATGAGGTACATCATAGTGCTGGTCTAATTCCCCAGTTTACTGTTGGTGGGGACGGATGGCTGTCACCCTCGACGTTGCTTAACCAGGTTGATCTGGTACAAACTTACAAACGATCGACGAACGCCCCGAGCGCTTTGATCATTATCATTACGTATTAACTAGCGACTGGTATTTCCCAAGTCGCATCTGGTACAGCAGTAAGAGGTGAATATTATACGATCAGTAGATCTTCCGTGATTTGTCAGTTAAGGGGTTCTCGCATTATCCGTGTTTATGGTATTGTGAAAATTTAATTGCACCCGAATTGGGCATGCACGAGTGTCGGTACATTCACATAATGGTGCCTCACAGTGGCAGCTGGGCTGTCACATTTCATGCCGTTAGTGAGGATTTTAGAGGGGCAAGGGCTGCTCACGTCGTGGTGTCATGGTAAGGATATGATAACGATAGTGGTGAGCCAGTACTCAAGAGTTACATCATCAGCATGTACAGCAGTGGAGCGATAAGGGCTGATAATGACCCTTATCGCTCCACTGCTGTACATAGGCCTCTCTCAATGAACGCCAAGACGACCGGTAGTTAAACATCAGATAATATTAAATAAGATTAACCTACACCTTTTAATTGCCAGTGTTGAATTATTACAAGAGTCATGTTGAATCAGAATGCAACTGAAAGTTTTTTTAGACATCTATCCCTTTTTATCTTCTATTATCCCTTTTTATCTTTTTCTAGACATCCAATAATTTAATTCCTTTTTACGGTAAGACGGATACGATATTCTCACACCATCTCGTCTGCCGACTTTTTACTAAAACTTCCGCTTTTAAAGTTCCATTTCAATGTGAACACACCGCACGTCCGCTCCGTGGGAGCCGAGCTCACCTGGGTGCGTCCAGGCCTATACATCATTATTTCGCTCCTGTTCCGTGAACTGTATTTCGGAACTAAAATATTTTACGCCATTATTAGCATAACCGACACAGCTCTGATTGTCAGCAAGCTGAAGTGGCAACGGGTAGGCCACGTGTTCGCATCGACATTCCGCAGGAGAAGAAAGACTCTCGAGCGGTAGAACCACACCGGACTCGGTATTGGCCTGTCTCCTGGCCTGGCCTGGCCTGAACATGGTTCAGGTGGCGGGGAGCGCTCCATGAGGGAGACTGACGTCCTGCAGTGGACGATGTCCTTTCATCTATAGAGTCCTTTAGATATTATTTTATAAATATCCACTTTCTAGGTGTGAGGATACAATAGCTTGCTTAAATTACAACGCGTTACGTGCGGTTTGTGTGTGACCGGCGGCCCATTGGCAGGGAGGAGAAAGGGAAGGCATTTGAATGACAAAAATAATACTGTTGTCTTTTTCGTTTTCATAGTAAAGGGGGCAAACGTGCAATCGGATCGTTTCGACGACTGCTGGCGCGCATAGACATGAATATCATTGTTGTCAATCAAATGCCTTCCTTTCCTCCTCCCTTCCAATGGGCCACCGACTAATCACAAACCGCACGGAATGCGACTCTATTATTATTACTTTACGTCAGTGTCATGTGAGCGAGAGGTACTTATCCGGTCGTGCCGGCCCAATTCGGCTGCAATACAGCATGGTACTACCTCCGGCTAAAACTGCCGATACCATTGTGTGACAGTGAAGCCCTTACAAACTGGTTGTCAATCTGTTTGTTAATTCGGCTTTACTACTCACTTGGACCGAATCCATCTGCTCCGTTATTCTATTGCAGGCTTTCTCAAGGTGGAGTTCGCGTGTCGCTGGAGTACGAAATCGTGTCATTCAAATTTATCACTTACCACCTTCGTTATAAAACTCACTTAACAACGGCGGGTTAATTGTATAAGCACGTAATTATATTATTTTCAATCTTATATATCAAGCTCTCGTGACACAATGTTAAGTCACCTTACTCCAATGAAACGGCTTCACCGATTGTTACCAAATTTTATACGCATATGCAGTAGGTCTGAGCATCGGCTACTATCTGCGTTTCGTACTCCTCAGTGATAATACTTAGAAATAATTCGTATGACGAAACAACGTTTGACGCTTCTGCTAGTATATGAGCACTTTTCACACATCTTCTACTTATTTAAAATTTATTTTCAAAGAAAACTTCTATTTTCTATCTAAAGACATATTATGTATTTTTTTGTTTTTTTTTTTTTGTAAAATTGTGTTAGTAAGACGTAGAGTTCCACGCTGCATAGGAGGAGGTAGTGCCATGCATAGTCCACGACGCTACATCCTCCTATGCAGCGGAATTGGGCCGGCACGACTGGGGTGGTATCTCTCGCTCACTTCATACCGTCGTGAAATGACACCTACTGTGCCTATCGTGCGGTTTGAGAGTAGCCGGTTTTAACCGGGGGATGGGGGTTGGATGAGGACCCGAGATGAAAAGGAGGGCAATGCATCGGCATAATTATGCTGATGTTCATGGGCGTCGGTAGTCGTTGAGTCCGATTGCACGTCTCACCATGTTGTAAGGTAATGCACCTTACAACATGGTGTTTTAGTTACATTTATGTTAATATTAGATACGATTGTTTGCTCCTTTTTTTCCATTGTTTTTTTTTTCTTCTTCATATTTCTCTCTCTAATCTAATGTGTGTGTGTGTGTGTGTGTGTGTGTGTGTGTACACATAAACATGTCTTCGTTTTCCTGAATGCTTTTTCCTTGTATGTAACCTTACAAATAAGGCAATTTTTTTTATCACTGAACGAATTTCTATATACATGTAATCATTCAATCATTCATTCAAATCAGACCGGTGGTTCCAGAGATTAGTGCGTTTAAACTAACAAACCTCAGATTCATAATATTAAGATCAAAATGCCTATCAAATTATACTAATAATGAAAAGGTGAAGAGTTTGTGTATTTGTTTTAACGCTCTAATCACAGGAAGTACTGGCCCGAATTGTAAAAAATATTTTTGTGTTGAATAGTCCATTTACCGATGGCCATAGGCTGTATACCATGATGCAACGACAAATAGGACTCGTGTTGCGTGAGTGAAGCCGCAGGGTAGTGCTAGTATCGTAGTTACATTTTAAGGGGTTCGATGTGGTGTTCACATAGGAGTACATCCAACAACAAGTTTAAGAAACCCTGTTGTATAGAAATGCTTGAATGTAAATCTCACGTACTGAAGATGTTATCGGGAAGAGTGGCGTTGTTTACCTCATTGGCGTTGCTCGAGGTATGGCTATTTTCCATGTTGATACATTATCTCCGCATCATGCATACATCGTCCCGTGAATATGGTTTAATATGGTTTATTCACCGTCTCCCTAAGCCTGAAGACAAAAAGTCTTTCGTATTCATTCGAACTGTTAAGGCCGGACAAGCGCCGCCAATCAGTAGTTGGTCCCTCAAAAAAAAATGCTTTATTCGCTGGCATACTATTGTACTTATGGTGCTATAGTCACATTTTCGTGTTAATTTTCTTTCTCTTAAAGTCCAACCAAGGCAAGTCAAACGTTAACTCCAAAGTCCGGCAACGCATCTGCGAGATCTCTGTTGTTGTGGATGTCTGCGGGCGTTGGTGTGCACCTAATACCACGTGGCTCTAATGCTCGTTTGCTATAAAGAAAATTATGGGTTTTCCGGGTACCGTTGTACTGGTGTTCATTGATAGGATCCGTTATCCAGCCGGTGCATCACTGGACGGGTACAGGTGCGTACATCCTTCGATTAACGCCAAGACCATCTCCTGCGACGCGCGACAATCCTGGACGTTTTTCAAATATGGCATCCAAGATTGCAGATAGCAGGAGTGAATCATTTTCAGATCTGATCTTCTTTGCTATTATATACTGGATGAAGTAAAAAACGCGTCACGACACTGTTATTTCTACTAGGAGTGCCCCGCGGATTCACACGCGCAACTCTACTCCTATTGGTCGTAATGTCACGGTATGCAGTCTACAATTTTTCTCACGAATGTACCAACATTAAATATACACGTTCAAGTCCGTCTTGTAACACTAGAGTTGGCTTTTGAGCTAAAAAATGTAATGTATATAATTCCCGTGTCACAATGTTACCTTACCTTAGTCCTCCGCAACGGCTTTACCAAGTAATTTGTTACCAAATTTTATGTATTCAGTAGATCTGAGAATCGGCTACTATCTATTTTTCATACTACCGAACTCGGCAAAGCAATGTTTTCCGGATTGGCTTGTATTAGTATAAACTCATGTCACTCTCTCTTAGGTCACTTTATCTCCATTAGTACTCGGTAAATTGGACACAAAAACACTGAGGAGTAAAAAATATTAATAGCAGCGGTCTTTTATTTAGAATTATGTTCGTTCTTAAGTAAAATCCGGTTGCCTGTGAGAGGTGACACACAATTTTCTCTTTTGCAGTGATCACGATGGTAAGTAACGGTCCTAACGGAAGTTAGGCCCTTTGTCCTTTATTTGCTCATCCCTTCCGGTTTGGTCAGAAAATCTCTGGTGCACAGCGACTGTAAGTATTAAATTATTCCGTTCGAGTTACGGCTGTATTAAAATGTGCATTTGAATGGGCGAAACCTTAGCTCTATTTGAAACAATATTCAAATTAATATTTACAATTAGTTGATAAGGCGATAGATCCGTCGCCCCCATTTGATAATCGCTGGCACCCATATGGACCCGCGTGGCTGTATGCAGGTATCTTCCCCTGCCTCGCTATTCCTTATTCTGTAGTCCATAGGAAGCTCACATTCCATATATATGTATATCTATATTTTACCAAATGTTTATAACCGTTCACCAGGTGGGAAGACGATCCCCGTGCAGTAGATGCGAGTAGCAGAAGATCAGTCGTCTTGGCGTTCATTGAAAGAGGCCTGCGTCCGGCAGTGGACCGATGAGGGCTGATGATGATGATGATGATGACGTCACTATACACGACGGCATAGCCACGACTTCACGAATTATGTTAACGAGAGGGATAATTAATTCTTCACTCGTGTTCGCCTTATTTGTCTGCAATGTATTTCCTTATAAATCAATGTTCATAAGCATAATTAACAATTTGTAAGATAGCTGGTTGTGCTCGCAATATTGGTCAACACCAGAGGAGCAAGTCGAAAGTTATTTGTATGTCTGTCCGAGTGCAAATAGGAAACCGCCAAGGCTAGCCGGATTCCTACACTGTTTAACTTTAATTCTAATTTCTAGCTTCAATACTTAAGTATAGATATATTGAACGTCCTCCTAGAATTAAGTCTTACTTTGATATAAATATTTCACCATTGTCATCATCATAATCGGTCCACTGCTGGACGTAGGCCTCTCTCAATGAACGCCAAGGTGACCGGTCTCCGGCTACCCGCAGTCATCCCGGACCTTCTACTGCACGGAGATCGTCTTCCCACCTGGTGAAGTGTTATAAACATTTGGTAAAATATAATTATAATATAACATATTTATGGAATAATGAAAGAAATATCGCTCACTGAATAATCACGGAATTTCAGAAGCTGTAACACGTACAAACCTGACATTTAGCTTCCTTTTAGTGTGCACTCATCCGCGAAAAATTATTTCGATTTTACGAAATTTTACGAAACTCCACTCTACAAAGGGTACCTTGTTGGGGGTGGAGTACGCGAGTGGCACCACGGGGGGCTGCTAGTTAAGTATAATTTTACCAACAACTCAGTGTAAATATAGATTGAATACATACTTTTTAATATCATCACCTAGAATTATTTAATTCATAATTGTTAGTTAGATAACAAAATGTAGCAAACTCTTTTGAATTAAATTATGAATCTTTGTATTGTATGATCTAAAGCCTTAAGTGTACTTTGTTCAACTCGTTCTCGGCGGTACAGAAGTCAAAATCCGGTCTGAACAAATTGCACATAATCTAGAAGAATAATGTAGGATTTTAATAGATGGAGGCACATTGGTTCTATATTGCAGACCCGTTACACATGCTTCGGTTGCTCGCCCCTTTACGCAATAAATAACATTGTTCAAAACAAATTGTCTTGAACAATAAACGCAAAGAACAAAATACCAAAACATACCAGGCTACAGAAAGCGCGCAATAAAACTGTAGAGGCCCCTAACAAGCAACTGTTGTATAAATATTGTATTTGTTTAATTCGAATACGTTTGAATTATAGTTAACCAAATGTGAACCAAGGTCGACCGGTTTTTACGAAACACTTAGGGTCCACTCACATGGTTCTAAGTGTGGGCGCTACACAATCACTCATAAGCCTCGTATTCATTCGGAGACATTTATTTCGAGACATTCCCGAGACACGTATATCTCGAGATAAGTGTCTAGTAATGAATACGAGACTAATGTCTCTCAACGTGTCAGTCCAGAGACGTGTAAAGTCACATGTCTATGTCATGTCACGCAATATGTCTTGAGATGTGTCTCGAGACATTTGTCCCACAGTGAATATGAGGCTTTATATTACAAGCAGGGTCATTGATGGATGTTGTTGTGTTTTTTTACAATAGGGGCGGCAAACGATCAACCGGAGCTTTTTTTACGTCAACCGACGTCCATAAACATCCACATAATTACTATGCCGATGCGTTGCCCTCCTCCTTCTTCCCCCCCAATGAGCCACGGACTACACACAGACCGTACGGAACGCGGCACCGAAGATGTCACTTTACGACAGTATTATGTGAGCTAGAAGTACCTCCACGGTCGTGTCAGCACAATTCCAATGTACTGGAGCATAGGAACACCACTTGCTTGTAGTGTGAAGTAATCCTTATGAAAAAACAAACATTTGAGTACTGCTAATGATTTACAAAATATTGTTGTCTGCAGTAAAGATTCAAATGTATTACAGCAGTCGAAATATGGAAATGAGGGAGCAGAGAGGACACTTGAATAGACGGCGCACATCTTTGTGTACTATGTATGATTTGTCCTCCACGGACAACTAGACTCTATAGAGTTGACTGACGTAGCGGGAATTCGGACTAGAGGATATTATTTGATTCGTCTACCACCTACTACTACTGGTAAGTAACCACAGTGGGTTTGAATCCCAGGTCGGGCCAAAGTGTAATTGGGACTTTTCAATTTCTTATAACGGTCCGAATTCAGGAAGTTGGTGGTGTTACACTTCGGGGCCTCGGAGAGCACGTTAAGCCGTCGGTCCTGCGCCTGATTTCTCTCCGGTCGTGTGGGAATGCCGTCCCATCGGAATAGAAGATAATGAAAGAACAGGGAGTGCACTTGTGCAATACAATATGTCCTGCGCAGTTGGCTAGTCTCTATACACGTGGCTAAATCTCGGCTAAGCTAAAACATGTAGGCGTGGTAAATATGAACTTCATCGTTTTTAAGCAGTCAAAGTATCAAGACCCTTTAGGTCCTTATTAGAGGCACTGTTACACTCATACGGGTCGATCATTTTCATTAATTAATGGACTCCATAAACAGAACGTGAACCGTTGTCACTAATTAACAACAATTATGTACAACGATAAAAATAACTTCATGTGTTTGATCGTCAACTATTACGTGACAGTTGGAATGTAATTAATGAACTTTTAAGGTAAATTAAATTGTGTCCTCTCACGCCCATTGTGAGGATTTGGCAGAGCTTTGGAGCGATTGCAATACTTTGGCTCTATTTTGGGATCGTTACCATCAACACCTGGATCGTGTGGTCCATCAACACCTGGACTGCTGGACATAGGCCTCACCAATGGAGAAAGACCCTCATAGGATCACTTTGTTGTCCATCCGTCTGTTAGTCTAAACTTCTATTCAGACCTTTTTCTTAGGGACATTGCACATATTAGTATTTGAGGTAAATTTCAGCTTGACTTTTCCGCGCGTTCTCGGGACATAGGTCTTGACACGGAGAGGCAGAGGGATCTTAAAGAATATACAGCGTTCGTACCTCCCATTGGCCCGAAACCCGAGAGGGAGGCCAACTCGGACTTGGCTTTTTTTTTTTAAATATTTTTTTCCAAATATAATCAGTCTGATCGATACTTCGATGATGTTATCAAAATTGGCAAAAGCAGTCATGCTTGTAGAAGTGAAAACATAAAACTGTGTTCTGAGTCTCTAGACCGCTAGCAACGCCCATAGTCATCCGCATTATTGTCAAGCAGAAGGCCAAGTGTTAGCATAGTTCCAAGATTTATATTCACCCAAAATACGTTAAAGGCGCTTGAAAGTTTTTACGTAACGTGACGAAAAGCGTGATGATGTCGCGAATTCCGTGCCTTTCCTCCACGAAATATGTCATTAAAGCGTACGCGCCGTGTAGCAACCTTCAGTGGGGAAAAGTCGCTGGTCGTATCGTTACATGACGTGACGATGCGTTACGCGCCATGTGTTACAGTGACGCGAACTCCATGATTTTTGTTCACCCGAAACATGCCCAACGCGCTTAAAGAACTTTTCACTTCAATCCATTGACTCACTGTCGCCTGCTTCAAGCGACAGCTACTACATCATGTTTCGTGCAGTGGCGGGTGTACCGATGTATAAGTGTATATATTTAATGACATTAATACAATCGCCGTGATAATAACACTTAACGTTCGTAATCTCTCATGTGACGCTCGTAGCGTTTGCTTCCTGGAACAAGAAAGAAAAAGCTCGGTAAAATTGTAACCTCATTATGGTCACTCGCGCTATGACAGAAGCATCGCTCCAGGGCTGTCACTCCTACAATATTCATTTTTTTGTATGTAATTAAAAAAAACTGTTTTAAACGAGCAATTGATGCAATTAGGTGAGTACCGTCTGTTCAAATGGACATACAGCAGATGCGTTACCTACTTCATCCAGATTACGACAGTTATCCCGGTGTCACAAATTATTAAAAGTACCCGAGGAATTATGATTATTTAGTTGTTCCGATTAACGCAAACAGTGCTTATTATATCTTGCTGTCTTGAGGTGTTAGGTTTACTTATTGATTTGATTGTGTTTATCACTGGGTCCCAAGCAGAGGGAAGAACCCAGCTGTCTTCTCTACTGAAATTTGGATGTTCACACAATAGTGTGAGCACCGCGAGCACCGTTAAGCCGTCGGTCCTGCGTAATTTATTCGATTTTGGAAGGAAGGAGTTCGACCGCGTTACTTGCTTTACAAGGATTACAGGAAATGTGAGAAAACGAGTGTTTTGTGACTGAAATCCATGAGGGAGACAACCAGCGCCCATGGGCATTCATGGGCGCTGGTGCCCATGGATGCTCTTGGATGCATGACCGGGAGGTACCTCTCGCTCACTTGATACCGGCGCAAAGTGACAGCGTCACTGTTGCGTTTCGTGCCGTTTGTGGTTAGCCGGTGGCCTGATATCCGGAGGGCAACGCATCTGCATGTTCACGGGCGTCGATAGTCATCAAGAGGCTTCGATTGCTCGTTTAACTAATCTAAAAATAAAAGTTAAATATTCGACTGACTTTGACGACGAACTACCGACACCCTTTTCCTCCCCCCTATGGTCCACTGGCAACTCACTAACCGCACAAAATGCGACGAGATGTCGATATCATAACTGCCATTGTTAAATCCCCGGCCCAGTTCGATTCCATAGCGACACCTCTATGCAGTAGAATTATGAGAAAAAATAATACAAAATGTTCGTGTGGGCAGCCCTAGGCCGGTGAGGTCACGTGCGATAAACCTCTAAGTTGTATGAATCGTTGTTAATCGGTGCTGGGGCACTGGTGTAACTTGTTCAGTTACAGGTGATCTCTGCGGTCCAGCAGGGACACTCGCGTGTTCGGTCCCAGATTCGAACCCTGAAATAATTTTATTGTTTTATGTTAGAGTGATAATGGGTTTGAACCTCATCTAACTTATAAATATTTTAGCTTTACGAGAAAACATAATCCGACCTACATTCTGATAAGATAATTCATAGTAATAAGTGTGTGCTGAGTCCCAGATGTCATCCTCGGCCTAGGTATTTTAAATATACTGTGCCTGGTGAGCCGGATTCATTTCGAAAGGATTGACCTAGTTAAGCTCTAAACAGAGAGGTGTGGAAAGAGTAGAGGAACCTTTACCCCACAGTGGGACACGCCATGCTACTGAGGGCTTCCGTGAGGTTTTAGTTGGGTAGGGTTCTCCTACGAAAGAGAATTCATTATCCCAACACTTGTCGGTAACCTACCCAGGGTGTGCTGATGCGACACAAAAGCTTTCCTCGCGATAAAAAAACACCAGGCTGTTAATAATAATAATAGTAATCAATAAGTAACTGTAACTTGTGGTTCCTTACGTGTAAAAGATATCCCAAAGGTGTTATTTCCTACTATATAAACTATATGATTTTTTTTCCAAATTATAGGGCTGTTTCAGTACCGAAATAACCAAGTTTGTACAGTTGTTGAACGTGAAAGAACAAACTTTAGCAATAAATATATTAGTAGGAAAGTCACGTTATACTACCACATGTGGTTTCGTCAGCGTTCCGGATGATTCAACTGAGAAGTGGAGGGCCATCATCAGATTCAGCCACCCAGAACTCTCAAGTAACTCTCGTTTACATTCACGGACAACATGAAAAAAACGAATTCTCAAGAGCTAATCTTCTGGACAAATAGCCATAAAGACAAACAGAAAATACATTTTGATGAGTAGTTAATTATTAATATCCACAAAAAGATTTAGGAAGAGGTAGAGCCATGCTGCATAGGTGGAATTGCATATTGCATGACACTGGATCCTACTATGCAACGTATTTGGGCAGGCACGATCGGGGAGGTACCTCTCGCTCACATAATACTGCCGTAAAATGACATCTTCGATATCGCGTACAATACTCATAATCTCCGAGTTAGACGTCTGTGACATACGGACAGACGGACATGATAAAATTATAAGGGTTCGGTTTTTCGTCATTTGTCTTTACGCCCTAAAAAAATGTTGAATCAAAGCGAATATCTTTTATCCCATAAAACAGCCTTATACAAGCCATACCGCTTTATGGTAATGCATTAAACGCTACGAGTGGAGTAACATCCACAAATGGCTGCGGGTGATAGATGGCAAATGAGGCCGGTCTGTTATGGAGCAGTCGTGACCTCCCAATGAGGCCCGTGTCACCGGTCACACTGCCCACTGATCTCCATAATGCATGGACAGCTTTCTTCCTTCTCCGTGTCCACTCAATCCTACTTGGAACATTCACCTCCAGTCCGTACAGGGCTCCCACGATGGCCACATATGTTCAGCCGATAGTGTATATCGATTATGTTAATCCATTAATGACTAGCATCGCTCCGCGATTTCACCTGCATCACTCTGTCCTATTCGTCGTATCGTTATGGTATATAGCCTTTCATATATAGCCCCTCCCTCTAAATAGACACAAAACACTAGTTTTTCATTTCGACCCAGTAGTTCCTGAGATCAGTGCGTTCAAATAAACAAACAAACTCTTCAGCTCTTTATCATTAGTATATATATTAATGATTGCTCAGTACTGACGAAAGTACTAAAATATACTTTAGAGCGCAGGCGCGGCAATTTTCTGGCAGTTCGTAATTTTCAATGTTGAAATTCTTGGAGCTGAGCGCACGGGCGATCATGGCCATTTCAATTGTGTCTCTCGCTGAAGATACCGCTGCAAATTGATGGCTAGGCTGTTACGTTTCGTGCGGTGTATGAGTTTCCGACGTTCTGTTGTAAGGGACAAGAGAAGGACAGCAACACGTCTATATAACAATTATGCGAATATTTAAGGCCGTCGGTAGCCATAAAAAATCTCCGACTGCTCTTTTACTTTATTATGTTAAAAGAATCATCAACCCTCGCCTTACAGAATAAGGAACTAAAATTTTGCTTACAACACATGTGCGATATCGTTCTGATAGTATATAACTGTCACTTCCTCAAAATACTTTGGAAGCATGCGTAACAGTTTACTATTTAGAGCCTTCGGCAATATTCTGAAGCGCTGACTTTTCAGTCTTGTCGCATATTTTTCAACCTCTCCCGTATAAGATATCTATTTAAAGTACGGATCAGTGGCGGGCCCTGTGTATGGTAAATAGTATCGGACGGCTTCTGACTCAGCGGTCGTGATATTTCCCTATAACAACAGGACGAATTTAAAACAAAATCAAAGCGTGAAAAGTTGTTCGCTAGACATCGCTTGTGATTGATCAGAAACTTATTTCTTTTAATTTTATTTTACTTTATTTTTGTTTAATTCTAATAAAATAAAGCTACTTAAACGGATTTTATCGCCTTTTATTAAGTATTTTACGATCCCGTCGTTCCAGAAGCTTTAGATCTACCACGGTCACGGGCGGATTGAGATTACAAATGCCCTGATTGATGTCTTAATTTTACGCGAATGTTACTTATTATAGTTATGTTACATCAAGGCAGCAAGATACAACAAGTCCTGTTTCAGTCAATCGGAACAACTAGAGAATTATAATTCTTCGCGTACTTTCAATAACTTGTGAGATCAGGATGTGTGTCATCTCGGTCCACCCGTGGCCGTGGTTGCTGTGAATATTGTGCTTCTGAAACGTCTGGCTAGTCTAATAATTAAATAAACACCGATAACATCCGTAAAAGTAATTTTATTGTAGTGAGTAACATTCGCGTAAACTTAATAATTGTTATTTTCTCTTTTGTTTTATTTGTTACAAAATACATAGACCTTAAATATAAACAGTGACGTCATAGCATTACCAGTTTCATCCAATTACCTATGCTGGTGTGAGACATCGAAATCATGACCAAATATGTCGCTACTAATAATTTGAGAGGTCCTCGCGGTTTTACCAACCTAACGCCTGTAAGTGGTATTGTCGTGGTATATAGCCGAAGGCGTTCCTCGATAACTGGTCTATGTAACAAAAAAATCACAAACCTCACGAAACACGACATCGTAGCTGCCACTTTACAGTGGTACCCTGTCATCGAGTCAGGTCTTTTACAACCGATTTAACTATAACGGACCATGGCACTAGGTCTTCGGCTATATGCCACGACGATACTTACAGGACCGGAGTTAGGCAGGTATAGCCGTGAGGTGATGCTAGTACTTAGTAAAATAAATCTGAAGAATTCGTTTGTTTGTCTGAACTTGCCAATCTCAGGAACTACTGATCTGAACGCGCTTATCTCAGGAACTACTGACCCGAACTGAAAGGTTATTTCTACATTGTGCAGGCCAATTATCGATGAAAGGTATATGCTATATACAATTGACGTTGCAACTAATAGGACCGGAGTTAAGCGAGTGAAACCGCGGGGTGATGCTAGTCGTTTATACAATTACAGCAAAGTTTACTGATCCGGCTAATTACAGTATTATGTACACACATTATGTTATAATGATAAGAGTTACGCTGCGACGCGCTGGTCATGTCAATAAAAGCACAATTCATAGTGGCTTCTATCTGATTACAAGCTATGGCAGATATAATGCCATATTGATTACTTAGTAAGAAGATGAGCAGCTATACAGTTTATTAGGCCTGCACGATGGGAGAGAAAATTAATATATCGTAGATTTGATGATTGTTAATTGAATAATTTGCTGTAGATTTTACATGTCTCATTCTATTGAACCTACTTCTAATGTAAAAAAACATTATTTTATATTCCAATCCTTATATAACTTAATCTTTATATCGTTTCTTTGCTTAAAATGGAGATTGGCACTATATATTTCTCAACATGTCTGTCGGTTTACCAATTCGTCATACGTATATTTTATATCAGTCTTTATTCTACAAGCAAACTTTCAACAAAGTGACACTGAGTTTTTATCGTGTCGTGTCTAATGACTCTGTCTGTGTTTTATTCATTTCAAACTCCTTTGACGTCCATTTTTGTATTTAAATGAAACCTCCTTGTTGCAACTTTATACAATATTCAATTTTATTTCCTTTGGCTTATTGACTATTTTCACAGAGTCACATAAGATGGAAATTACTTTAGCCTTATTTATGAAAAGCAAAAAATATAGTTCGATACTTAAATCGTTAAGCGTCCAACGTCGAAAGAAATGAAGTGAATTCGATCCAGTTTTAAAATACGTTGAATCAATTGTTGAGTTGATGAGTTCTCTTCACCTACATTTCTCAATGATAGTTATTTACATTCATGGATATCATCCTGACCCGCAAGTAGGTCGAGGCTAGGGCTGCCTTGCCTTTGATTTTGCAGATGCGCCTTTTTATAGTCATAAATATCGGAACTGGAAGGTCGTTTGCAAGATGGACAGTATTGCCAAATAAAACACTCAAGACGGTCCAATTTTTTTTTTGAATTATTTTCGATTAAACTTAGATTTTATGCAGCTTTGAGTCTAGTCTAGGAATTCGCCCTAGCAACCCTAGCTGGCTCAGTCAGGCCTCATAAATTTTAAACATACGCGTACACACTGTGACTTGTGTGATAGATAAGAACACAGCCACCCGGATATCAGAAATAATTAATTTAAGTTATTGATTAGATCGTACTTAGAACCATGTAGTGTCTAAGTTCTACTGTAACCCATTTAATGATATAAGTAAACTATAGATACTTGTCTTTACTTATTTTACACTAAATTAGTTGTTTCGCATGTGAATAACACGGGTCGGAAAGTTACAGTAACAAACAAATATACACAAAAACCTTCGTCGCGAGTCGCTCTACCCATTGGTGAAAACCGCACAAAAATAAAAAATAAAAATCAAGTAGATTTTGACAAAACTTTTATAACATGTTGCTTTTTGAAGCAAATGAGCAGGATATGGTCACACACAAAATTACCATCCGTGGGAGCTTTATACTTCCTATTAATCATAGTAATAGTTAGTAAGAGTTCGAATAGGGATCCGTACTCTTATTAAGCAAAGCCCAGCAGCCGGCCCGATTAGATAAATGGTACTTCATCATCATCATTATCAGCCCTCATCGGTCCACTGTTGGACATAGGCTTCATTCAATAAACGCCAAGACCGCCGGTCTCCTGCTACTCGCATCCGGACCGGCTACTGCACGGAGATCGTTGAGACGTCTTCCCACGTGGTGAACGGTCGACCAACACTTCGTTCTCCTAAACGCGGCCTCCACTCCAGAACCTTACCGGCCCATCTGCCATGTGTTCTTCTGAGTGAATGGCACTTACAAAATGGAATAACTGCACATCCTCACGCTAGTGTCCTAGTGAAGTAGGATGAGCAAACGGACTGCCACGTGACACGATACAAAAATACTACCACGTGATTGAGTCTTCAGCAACAAGGTAAATATAGTTTGCACAATAAAGTGATACACTTTTTATATTTAACTTGTTCATTGATAACAATGAAGTAATAGCAGTTCAAATATTCATTCAATTGGGTTATCTCATTAAGAGTGAATGAACTTTGTTACAAAAAATTAAGATGCGATAAGAGTTGAAACAGATGTAATGTTACATTGTAGATGTAATTGACAATACTAATTTACAGCGTTTCATTGTGTAAGGTAAATAAACAGATAAAGAAACAAAGTATAGACAATTTATTAATGGATGTTTGACAATAATTATTTTCTTTATTGATATTTCAAGTACGCTTCATGCATATGGAAATTTATCACTGATCAGAAGTATACGTACTATTCTATGGATGACTGATGTGTATGGAAATAATGTAGAGTAAGACTCGAAGGCGTCAACGCCGCATATTCCCAAAGAACTGAATTGATATTATTGCGCATGCTCATAACTTTCGAGATATTTGAGAAATATGAACATTGTACTGTCTGAATATTAGAGTTCATGCACATTGCAATGCTTATAGTTCTTTTGGAATTAACGATGCGCTACCTTGATGTATCTTGATGTCTATTTAAATCGTGAAAGGGCGGTATATGGGATCAGCGGCCCATGATATTTATGTCAATGACTGTAAACTGCAATATTTACCTACGATGAGTATTAGATAGCCAAAATTTTTATGTTATATTGTTTTGTTACAACTAAAGAGAAGTATATTCACGCCTGTTATCCCCGAAGAGATGGGCAGAGGTGTGCTAGTACGTCCACAACTCTACTTCTGCATAGGTACTTAATTTCGACCCACATCTAATTATGCACGTGATAATTTTGAGAAGTAATAAAACTATTTAATACCTTCGTTGTTTTCAGGTATGTGAAATCGTGATTGCACCGAAAATTTTGTACGTATGAATCAAAGTTTGCTTTAATTAGGCGAATATGTCTAGATATTCTTGTATATTCCAGCTCATAGGCTTCACCTGGGACAAATTATGTTGTAAGTACATACCTCGCGAGCCCCTGTAGGCTAAGCTGCGCTATGTGCTAGTTGAGATTAATATAACGGATCTTATCGCGGTTTATGTGAGTATTTTACCGACGTTTCCGAAGCTTTCCAAACAAGTATGTGCAAGAGTGGACTGAGAGAACAGATGTCCAGATGTCAAAAGTTGTTATAAGTACCCGAAGATTTTTATAATTACCTCGCTTCTCTGATTAATGCAAAAAAAACTTATTTTTTATAGATTTAATAGATATATTAAATTATTATATATTAAACATCCGAATTATTGTAACGCAGCCGCGTTGCCCTCTTTTCCCCCTCCTCTCCAATAGACCACCGGCTACTCACAAGCCGCACGAAACGCGACAGCAAAGCTGTCACTTCACGGCGGTATATTGCGAACGGTAGCTCCTCTGCTCAGTCCACTGCTGTAGAACACGTCTACATCTAGCTAAGAACTATAAAGAATCTATTAAAATCTCTACACACCTGCGCGCACGAGAGCACGCCTGAAGCACTAGAGGTTTAGATGCATCCGGGGCTCGCGCATCTTGGCAGGTGCCTGCCTTATCGGCTCGCATTCCTCGTCTCAACTTGATTGATAGCCGCACTCTTGTTATGTCATCAGCCGCGTACACTTACTTGATATCTCAACTATTCTAATTTCGTGTAATAAACGGGTACAGTCGGCGCGAGAAAACTGCGGAAAATATAAACCTTTGTGTTTTTGAATAACTTTAGTTATGGTGACAACTTGTTGGGTGGACAATAATCATAAAACTCCCGTCGTTGTTGCATTTACCGCGTCGCGCGCGTCACGTGCGAAGGGACGCGTAGCACTGTTTGGGTCCCCGAACAGCTGCTTTTAAACAGCTTCTCCGTTTTATTAGGAGTGTTATCTTGAAAGCTTTCTTGTCTATTTCCTACAAATAGGTTTGAAATTTCGATACGCTGAAATTAACGTCTAGGACACTTGCGACTGGGTAAGGGGTACGTATCTATGTGTTTTATATTCTATTGTTTTATATTCTATTAAAACCAATGTCTGAAAGATTTGTGTTGAAATAATAAAATTAGTGTTGATTGGATTTATATAATGGCTCCCTGTTAAGATCGCCGATATTAATTACAAAATAAAATATGTTAACTAGGGTCGCAGTCCTAAAACTTTTTTTACATACTCATAGCAAAATAAAAAAAAATTAAAAAAAATAGGGTACGTAATTAATAAACGATTTATTTAGAACTGCATAGGCTACATAAAAAAAAGTCTATGTTGTTTAAGTGTTAATAACATTTGTTCTGTGCCAAGGCACCCAAGGGTGAACGTTTAGAATTCTTGAATATAACCTTTTTATTAATACCAGTTGAATTACTTAATACGCTTACCTGCTGCATAAATTATTTGGCCCATTTAAATGCAAATGTCTATGTTTGAAAGCATCTACATTCGATTTTGGTTAATTTAAACCAGCAACAATTCGAACCGCTCCAAACAGCGATACGTCAAAGTTAATTTTAAGAACTTAACATACATAAATAAAAAATAATAAAAATAATTGTAGTTTAAAGGTGTGTATAGAAAACGACGCAGTTAAACTAAAACCCTTTATGATTAAATTGTAAGAAATTGTATGTAAATTTCACTTATTTTAATCTTAACATTACTTGCTTCTCGGAATAATATATTTCAGTATATGTAGAAAAAGTAACCCATCATCGTCATTATATGCCCTTATCGGACCACCACTGGACATAGGCTTCTTGCCATGAACGCCCTGCTACTCACATCCACCCCGGACCAGCTACCATTAGTGTTGGTCGACCGTTCGCCAGGTGGGAAGACGATCTCCGTGCAGCAAGCCACATGTATTTTTTATTGTGACATTTAAAACGTAGCAACACTTGCCCCTAAAAATACGCCTCCAGGACCTCACAGACCGCCACAGGTCACGGCTACGAGAAAACACAAAAATTTATTTACGCTCAGTGAATGCGACATGATCAGTAAGCGACAGATTTCTGTGGCCGCCTGTATTCGGCTCTGCGTCCAGTCCGTTATTGACACATCGACACGAAACAACATCGTTGCACACGACCACGCCGCTGCCTGCACTCACAGTGGGATGAGTAAGGGATATGGGATAGACGTGCATTTTGTACAACTTATATTGCACAAAATGCACGTCTATCCCATATCCCTATAGAAGATACACTATTAATGTAGGGCATTAATAGTGTATCTTCTTTACATAAATAGTAGGACATAACGTTGTCTCTGCATTTGGAGAAACCTTCAATATATGTAGCAAGTAAAGAGTAAAGTTGTGTCTTTGTCGGTCTGTCTGTATGTACTAGGTGCTACCATACAAACTTTACCCGCTGATCGATGCGAAGAGTAAAGTGTCGCAGAGTGGTATTCGCACACGTCTCCCCCCTAGAAATTAGCTATTTTGCAACGCGTTCAAAATAGATTCCTGATCGTCGATAGACATTAGATCTACATAAAGATTTTCAGGTCCCCACAATCGCGGGGCATTTCATAGAGCTCTCCCAAGGACACTTCGATCGAGCTACCGCTCATCCTAGTCACTAAGGCAGCGGAGTACGACTCCAACTGCGTTACACACGTCGGGCGTCGTCCCAGACACATGCCGAACGACGAGGACGAGGCTCTTCCAGCCCCCACAATAATGCAAGTCCAACTTTAGCTGCCCCGCGTGAACTGCTCCCCTCTTTAGATAGGGGGAGGGGTGGAGGGGAACCGGTCCTCTCATCCAAGATACTAATAGTTACTTTAGCTAATCTTAAATAACTATCGGGATACATCCTTCCCATGAGCTGCAAAGGAAGGGGTCTGTCCTCCTATGGACCACTATCTCACTTAGACCTTTGCCCGACGTGTCTAGTAACCGAAGCAGCTGCACTGGACAATTCCGTCTGCATACAGCAGCCAAAAAAGCCAGAGATCTTTTACATCATAAAAAGGATTCGTCTCATTAAACCAGCTACAAACCTCATGCATCACGATAGTGTAGCTATCCCTTCACGTCGTTACTATAGTAGCTCGAGGTGACACTTCTCCGGTCGTACTCGCCTAATTTGACTACATTGTAGTGCCTAAGTGAGTAAATTGTAACATACGCATAGAAGAAATTACTTGCCACAGGTTTATATATCACTCGTAAAGCCTGAGCTATTAAAATAGTCATTTAGCCTGTGCCGAGGCTCTAGATAATAGCAGGCCCTAGGCATTCAGCAATCAACTGGCAGTTATATTTGTATTATTTATCACATTTGATGGAACGAACTGGTTGTGCTTCATCATTGTCATTGCTCATGAATGAGATGTCATTGAACAAAGAATTTCGACCATGGCTGCCATCTCTATAGATGCTAGCCAACTGCGCAGGGCGTGTCATTGGCCAAGTGTGTGCGCAGGCACAGATGCAATCCCTATTCCTTTGTTCACCTATTCCGATGGGATGGCAATTCGAAACGACCGGAGAGAAATCAGGCGCAGGACCGACGGCTTAACGTGCTCACCGAGGCACGAGGGTGCAACATCGCCAATTTCCTGACTCCGGACTGTTGTTAAAAATTGAAAAACCCCAAAAGCACTTCTTGTATGGTCCAATCGGTACTCAAACCCCACCAAACCAAAACCGGTACCTCACGACTATGCTTGAACATACTCACCACCAGACCACTGCTATTAACTACCCAAATATGGTAGAAGCTTATAATCGTCTTTGAAAATTTAATTAAGAACTCAAAAATTAATCAACAGCTGAATGGAATTATTTTGTAGAAACCGTTAGCTTCAGCGATATAAAGTTTGTTAGGATCATCCTTTTGGAACAATATCTTTGTAGTTAAAGGGCGTGTTCCGTTTGAATATTCTGGAAGTTTACGGGATTCTAAAATAGATAATGAATTAGCAGAGAACAAGACACAACCAGAAGTCGACATAATTAGAATTTTCTCAACAGGAACGCAACGTAATATATATTAAAATAGTAAAACATGTCTTCACATATTTTTTTGTAAAAATTATGGTAATAGTGGGGTGGAAAGAAAGCAGTAGTAAATAATTTTTTTAAGTTAAATGAATTGTATAGTATGTTTGTATGCTTATAACTGCTAACCCCCGGAATGAATGGATGGATTTGAATGTTATTTTTTATTGTATAGCTAATGTCTGGGTAACATATAGGGTGTAATTTGTTTTGAATACGGGAAGTTCTGATGTTAGAAGATGAGTAATAATCGAAGACTTATGTAAACGCAATCCCAGGCACCATCTCCTTTAAAATTAAAGCAGCAGTGTACAGACGCCATGCCACATACAAGATACACGATTTCATAGTGAACTGTCATTCTAAAGCATTCGTGATTGTATGTAAACATGTTTTTTTACATTCATTACGCGTATAATTTTGAGTCGTTTTTCACACAGTAGATTATATTTGACAGAATTGTGTCCGTTCCTATTCTGTTGAGCAAGTTACATCACATCGGTATAAGGGGTGTTGCACATTCTTTTTTCACAGATTATCTAACCAACCGTCAAAATCAGGCCAAAGTTGGAGATATCATTAGTAGTACACACACATACACACACACACACACACACACACACACACACTCACAGAAACAAACACACACTCATACGCACGCACGCACACGCATACGCACGCACACACATCCATACCTAAATCAATTTTCTATTTTTGTTTTGTTATATCCTATAAGTTCACTTTGTTTTATTTTGTTAAACACTACATCCACGATGGAGGAGCGGGGCCCCAACCTCGTACAGGGGCCCTTGCTATTAGTACGTAAGGATTTTTTTGTTTCGGAATAAAACATTTTTCCTTTTTTCATTTTGACAGAGTTGCATGATTACGCATCGCTATAGTAATTATGCAGATGTTCATAGGTTCAAGGGCTCCGATCGTTTGACTTTTCTTTTTGCAAATTTAACCTTATGCATAATTTGACAATTGCACATCTTTTATAGGGACGGCTTTGAGACGCTGATTATGTATCTTGGTATTTTAGTGTTTACTAATTACAATTAAGACAGTCAACCTAAACTTTTAGGTAGCAATTGCGGGGGAGGTACCGCTCGTTTAAACAGTGCCAAAGTAAAAGCCATGCTGTCGCGTTTCGTGCGGCTCGAGTACCGGTGGTCTTTGGAAGGTGACGTAGAAGGGCAATACATTTGCACAACAATTATGGTGCAATCGTTATGGTATCCTTTATAGAATAAAAACACTAGAGGATGCCTTTCCTTCGTTAAACTATTTTTTAATTCAGATCAATGGATTCATTAATTAAGATTCACCACTCAATGATATAACATATACGACGATATGAGTTAGTCGCCTCCCGTTTTAAATCAGTTAAAAATATATGTTCCGAGTTTAATTCAGATTAACTTTTTCATTCTTAAGCGGTTATACTGACGGAGACTCCTAATATCTACCGACACCCTTAGTTATCCACATAATTGTTCTTTTTATATATGATAAGGGGACAAACGAGAAGCCGACGCCTATGAATGTCCACATAATAGTAGTGCAAATGTGGTGTCCTCCTTTCACCGCTACGATAACCACCGACTACTAACAAACCACACGAATCGCGCACCGAAGATGTCGCTTTACGCCGGTGTCATGTGAGCGAGAGGTGTCACCCCGTTTGTGCCGGCGCATATCCGCTGCAATGCAACATGGCACTACTTACAAAATGCACTTATTGCAAGTGTATGGAGCCGATGATGGTGAAAAGTGTAACCCGAAATATAAACGCGTCTAGGAAGTAAAACGGTGGCGTTAAATATTTGTTAACCACAACGGTCAGATAAGATTAGTTAGCATTCATAGCTGGAGCAGTTAAAGATAACTGTGCAGCTGTTGAGTTAGTTTTGTAATGGTTCCTGCTCGGGTTAATATTGGTTAATCTTGAGTTATAATCATTGTCTTAATCAAACTGTTATCAGTGCACTATTTTGTTAAAACAATAAGAATTACTACATTAACCCGACCCGTCAGAAGGTTAATAATGTCTTTCTTATGTATGTATTTTAAATCTCCATGTACCCTCACAACGTATGAGGTGTATCTAGATTCGCCTTAATAACGCAATTATCCAGGTGACCAAGTGCCTAAAAATATAGAAAAAAAAACACATAAAAATATATAATATCATCATCATCATTATCAGCCCTCATCGGTCCACTACTGGACAAAGGCCTTTTTTTTTTTGGTGACGAAGGGGAATGCATTTACGCATGATACCTGGGAGCCCGGGTAGACCCCCAGACCTATGTTGGACTCGGCCATTGGGTAGCAGTACCAACTAAACCCCTACGGGAGCCATCAGCCGCTATAAGTGGAGGGTCCCGGATCTGCAGGCAACAGGACCCCTCCAGCGACAGGCTGGCCTCGGCAAAAAGGCCAGACTTCACCTCCTCGGAGACTGTCCGGCTACTCTAAGACAGTCCCCACGACGCCGTGTCATTGGAAGTGGACCGGGTTCCCATCCCGGCCCGACACGGAACACAGGGGCACTACTGAAGGCGCTGCAGATAGCGCCTCTTTCGTACCCCCATTCGTCGTCGGCGGGGGGAGGCCACGTCGGCAGCCTCCTCTCTCACCCTCTCGTCGGCTTCCTTCTGGGACTTGACTGTCTCGCAGAAGGAAGCCACCGCCTTGTAGGACTCGTCGCTGCCGAGCATCGCGAGGATGATGCTCGACTTTGACAAGTCCCCTCCGACAATTGATGTCAGATCGTGACGCAGCGCCGCCCATCTCGGGCACACCTCGAGGGTGTGCTGGGCCGAGTCCACCGCCGCGTCACAATCGTGACAACGAGTCGTCGGCTCCCTGCGGGCCGTCTTGCACAGATACTCACCGAAGCAACCATGCCCGGCGAGCACCTGCCTTAGACGGATGGTGAGGGGTTTGCGCCTACGGCGCATCCACCGCTCGAGGACCGGGCGCAAGGCAGCCGTTAACTCTCTACCGTACGGCTGCCGCGTCCTCCCCCCACCTCTGCATTAACGCCACATGCCCTAGCCGGCGAATCCGTAGGATCTCGTCATGCGTGGGGTTCAGGCCGAGAGCCCTCCTATCCGAGACATAGGAGCAGCTCTCGGCAAGAACCTCCGCCACGAGTTCCCACGGGGGATCGCCGGCTAGGGCTGTCGCTGCAGCCCACGATACCGTACGGTACCCCCGGATCGACCTCACTGCGACGACCCTCTGCGCAGAGCGCAGATGGGCCTTATTCCTCGCAGTGAGACGGTCCGCCCAAACCGGGGACACCGGAGTACAGCTGCCTGCAGGCGGCGCTGGGTCCTCCGAGGTACTGGACAAAGGCCTCTCTCAATGAACGCCAAGACAGTCGATCTCCTGCTACTCGCATCTATCCCGGACCGGCCACTGCACGGAGATCGTGATTGAGATCCGCCTGCTCAGAGACGCAAATTATGAGCTAATATTAACCACAAATATGTAGTATTATATTTTAAAAAATTGAGCTCAATTTTTGAGCCAATTTTTTTTTACAAACTCCCATCGTGTGTGGTATAAAAATTAGGGTTTTTTTTAACAAATTAATTTTATAGTTTTTTTTAACAGAAAGTTTTTTAATACATCCATTGATTTGGTAACAAAATTTTTAGGAATACTTTTAGGAAAAGGTAGTGCCATGCTGCAGAGGTATAACACTACATCACCCTATACGACGCAACTGGGCCGACGACCTGGGAGGTATCTCGCTCATATAATACCGCCGTAAAGTGACATCTTCAGTGTTTTGTTTTGTGCGGGGGAGAAGGAGGGCAATGCATTTGCATAGTAATTATGTGAATGTTCATGGGCGTCCGTAGTTGTAAAAAGACATTGACTGCTCGTTTTTCCCCTGTTCTATATAAAAAAAATTTGTGCGTCACGTATCGATTCAATATTTTTTCCTGTGTTCAATTTTTTTTATCCAGATCGAGTTTAATGACGTGTCCTACGCTAATTCATTTTAGGAACATATGAAGCTACATACATACACACACACACACACACACACACACACAAATTACCCTTCTGATGGTATAGTTGGGAAAAAGTGCACACCATTTCTTATTACCACCGTTATTGGAAAATCAAACTCCATCAAAAAAAAGGCGAGAGTCTAAAAAGTTACCAGGGTACCAGGGTCGCATAAATGGATGAAAAGTGAATTATCCTTTTAGGAAGATGATGTTGATTGTTGCCGATAAAAGAATAAACAGGCACGCGGCGAGCTGTCGAGGAACCCGTTCTCAAGAATCCGGTGGCGCGACCTTTGACAAAGTCGACTGCGAAATGACTGTGGCGAGCGAACCTAGGCCAGGCCAGCCTTCAGTGCTCGTGTAGGAAGGAATGACTGTGGCGAGCGAACCTAGGCCAGGCCAGCCTTCAGTGCTCGTGTAGGAAGGAATGACTGTGGCGAGCGAACCTAGGCCAGGCCAGCCTTCAGTGCTCATGCAGGAAGGAATGCTGGTTTTACAGAGACAAGAAACTCTGGCCATGATAATGGTAGTTAAATTAGCTGTTACAAACACTCCTATATCGGGATACATCTCTTGCATCTGCTGGAGAGAGCGGGGTCGGACACTTTTTCGACCCCAAACCTAGTCTCGTCACCCGGCGAGTACTCATAGCAGACTGATGATGCTGTATTGGGCTTTTCTTGAATTTCGCGGTAAGGGTCAGGTTCGAAAAAAAAATTAGAGAATTTCCAGTGATAGGCCATTCTGCATTGCAGCCAAATTGAGCCGGCACGATGACAAAGCTATGCGATTGCATAGCTTTGCGTTTCGTGTGGTATGTGAGTAGCCGATGGCCCATTGGGCCACCACCAGGTGAAGCAACGCATTGCATATGCAGATGCTATTTACGTCGCTGGTAACTAAACAACTCAGATTACTCGTTTAGCCTACTATTACATTAAGAAGGACAGTTGCTTCATAATGCGTCAACCACCCTGATGTTCTAGTCTACAACTGTGCGTTTCAAGCGTAATTTCCTACCGCGCATATCTTCGATGTGGAACCTGCTGCCACCATCGGTATTTCCGAACTGATACGATATGGGGTTCTTCAAGAAAAGAGCTGACTCCCATCTTAAAGGATGGCAACGCGCCTGCATAACCTCAAGTCATGCGGATGTCTATGGGCGGCGGTAGTTATCCACCACCTGCTCGTTTGTCCCTTATCCTATAAAAAAGCGTGAAGCCGTGGCTATGCAGTCGAGTTTCGTACGGTTCCTGGGAATTCGTATTGTCCGATTCATTGTAGAGGCGTGAGAGGTAGTGCCATGCTGCATTTAATATGGTACAATCGCATTGTCACACTGACGCGTTACTGTGCTTTTTGTGCGATTTGTGACTTTGCGGTGGCGCAACGGAAGTAAGGGGGAAGGAGGGAGGAACATGCATAACAACTGTGTCTATGGGTCAGTAGCAACTGTGCGTCGGGAGTCTTCAAAAGCCACCGACTACTCGTTTGCGCTAGTCTAATAAAACGAAATCCCCAAAAGCGTATATGATGGATTTTCCCAATATTTGTGAGAGCAAATTATCATTTGGTTTGCATCAATGGATAGGACGATTACCAATGAAGGTTTTAGTGCCACAATATGGTCCCTGTTAATCACGGCCGATCTCTGGTAAACTATAAAGAAATATGTTGATAACTGCGAAGGTAACCAATTTTGCTCCCTTAAAAAAGGTTGTTCAAAATAATGTCAATATGAAGGTTCTATATGGCCCACTACACGTGTAAACCGTGGCAGTATTTGCTCGCCCTGGGCCGTATTTGCCCACCGAAAGCGCGGTCAATAGTAGCCACAAAACCAATAATGTTTGCCCAATAGAAAGTGTGAATATACAATTATACGTTTTGTTTCACACGCCGAACGGTGATAATTTGTGAAAACGGTTCTTTCTTGCGTGTTCATGTGGAGAAGTTATTATCGCCAGGTTAGATAAGAGTATACAATAGGCTTTGCGAGCAAGGGATTACTGTTGATCCCCCATCTTGACCTTGAAAGAGACAGTGGACAGATGATAATGATGGAAAAGGTAAGATGGTAGTGTCAACTAAATAAAAGCGTAATTATATGTGAATCCGGTCATGATATCTCCATTTGCCAATCTTTAATTTCACATACAACTATCGCGCGTAAGCCACCGCTACCTATCAGGCACGGAGGAGGCTGAATACCTCGGTCCCTCCGACTATGATAATAGTATTTAATTACCAATAATTTTACAAATATAAGATTCATCTGTCTCAATAGTGAAATTCAGAAATTACTCAACTTAAGGGCATAAACTTGAACTTCGTACTTAATGTTCATAACATGAGTAAATATAGATTGTCTTAATAGTTCTATGGCACTGCGCACGCCGCCTTAGTCAATAATTGATAGGTTTTATTTCCCTTTTTAATTTAGTAACACATTTAAGCACTTTCTATGTATACGCTGTTAATGTTATCTACTAATAAACACTGTTATAATTTTGTTCAACATGGAGAAAGATGTGTGTACATTTGTGTACGCGTTAGAACTTGTACCTCTTTGGCGTAACAAGGGAGTACTAAAAAGCTAACTTCAGGGTGTCGTTTTTTCGTGTCGGAGTTCGCGTGCGATAAAATACATTTTTTTTCTAACGCGCCAAAAGAAGTACAACTTCGAAAATCTGCGGGAGAGAGGGACGCGGCCGCTCTAGTCTCGTCGATCGTCCAGCACTCACAGGAGTATAAGTACTTAAACTGCCAGAAAATGCCTTAGCTTTTACTCCATGGCACATGATCAATCCGAAAAAAGTGAATTAATTTTGTTTTATCCTATAACCTGTCCGGAGAGTTTCTGGA